>ML788845.1:138682-149316 GCA_009831015.1 Picea engelmannii
TCATTGATGTCAACCCTTGAAGAAAGACCCATAGCACAAAGGTTTGGGTAATGGACCCAATAGTGTTTGATGTAAATATGACTCATTATTTTTTTGTCATGGTTGATAAGAAGTAAATATGGATGAACTCCAAAGTGGTCCCTGTTATCACTAAAATTTCGTCCGCACATGGCGACAAGAACTCAGCATCATCAAAACAGTAATGAAGTCATTCATGGCACTGAATTAATCACATAGCATTCCAAAAAGGTCAAAAACTATACAAAGTAGAAAAAATTGAAGAGTGCTTTACAGAAGTTAGGTGCGTGCATGGATGCGCTGAACATGAACGTACCATGCAGGCCTACGCACATGATGCGCGACTGTGGGCGCAAAAACCTGCGCACCTGCTAAACGACGCATTTATTGAATTGGTCAGCCTCCCAACCACTTATGGATCAGCTCCCAAGCCAATTTGACCCTCAAATCTGAGCTGAATTCACATGGTAGGCTGGTCAAAGACCTAATGAAGCCCTAAAGAGCCTCTTTTCACACTACAAAGGAGTTACATAATCACCCAATGCAATGCTATAAAAAGCCATGAAGAAACATCATTTTCTTAAGGAATTTCATGTAATGTTATGCTTCCTAGATTGTTTTAAGGACTCACTCCTTGGCAATAACACATTGGCACCATTTCATAGAGCCATTCACCTCTCCATTGAGTGGATGTGCTAGGATTTCTTTCACTATCATTTTCATTTTTCTTATTGTAAGGAGAGCAAGTTTGTGAGGGCCCAAGAGCCTTCCTTTGGAGGAAGAAGGGACTCATAGTCCCCTTTCTTCATTGTGCTTTGATTTCATCAATAGATCAGCCCAAAACATTGGTGATATTGGTCTTTTTGTGTTTGTTATTTCTTTATCCATGTGCTTCTAATTTTAGTTTGTTTTAATTTAATTCTTGCTTATAGTTTTGTTTTGTTTTCTCTAACTCTTTCCTCTACAGCTGTCATGCTCAGCAAGACCCAACTGGGCATGTAAGCACCCTTGATTTGCCCACCAAGTCGTCGAAAAGGGTGCAAACAGATTGGCAACCATACTAGGGAGAAGGTATCAATTCCTCCCTCATTTGGGTTTATTTTTCTTTCCTTTTGGTTTGTTTAACTTGCAGGTGCACAAACCGGCCTTTGTCGACCTGCTAACCATCCAATTCAAGGGAGAATTGAGAGAAATCCATCCGTATTTTCTCTCTCGGTCATTTTTCACAGGCGCATGGGTATTTCACCCCACATACGCGCATCAGGCGCGCATGCGCTTTCACAACATCTTTTCTCTGCATGCATGCACTTTCTCTCGCAACTCGGTTCGCGCACAGGCGCTCTGTGCGCCTCTGTCAGAACTAGGGGCTGCGCATTTAAGTACAATTTCTCATTGTAAGTTGATTGGGATGTGGGGAAGGCCATTGGCCCTCTTAAAATGATGTTATGCATGCTCTAAATACTTCACCACACTTAGTCCCCTCATCATATAAAGGGGTTAGTCTAACATAGGCACTTAGGAGGATAAAAAATCAATTTCCCTTGTTTGCTTTTTTCCACGTGGATGGCTTGTTTCAACTAATAATCTAAAGTGGAAATCAATTTTAATCACATCTAAACTCACATTTGGGACTAGAAATTGAAGTAACGATCGTTGAATATGCTCTTCTCTCGCGCATTCAAGCGATCTTGAGAATCAGAAAGAGGTTGTAAAACGATTTCATCTCCCTTAAACAAAAGTTTTAAAACCTTTAGGAGAGGACAATGTCCCTTTTTGGGACCCCTCTTAGCTTCATTTTTTTTCAAACGCATTTTAAATTTGTAACGGGCCCATACATGCCCACATGCTACAAAGATAGAATAGTGGTTGAAATTTTGCTTTCCTAGATCAAAACACTAGGAGAGTTTTAAAGGTTTGTAACGGGCCCAAACATGCCCACATGTTCCATCTAGGATAGTTTCATGCTTTTTCTAGATTATCTCACAATAGGGAGTTAAAGGATAGTAACGGACCCACATGTCCACATGTTAGCTTCCTAGGGCTTTTGAATTCCGCAAGGTTGTACCAAAGACATCTAGCTAATTAGGTAATCAAACTCTTGTAAGGACCAAGCGATGTCCACATGCAGCAAGGTGAAATCTAATTAACTAAAATTGGCACACTTTCACTCACACACAAAAGTCACTTCTCACTCACATAGCTTCTTCTCGAAACGTGGAGGTCCAAGTAAGTTTCCTCAAAAGGGATTCCGAAAATACCCCATCTTTTCTTGACAGGACTATCCACTCCCCTTGTTAATCAAACGAGGTTGGTTTTCACCCCCAGCCTCACAAAACAACTTCATCTAAAAACTTTCTAAAAACTCACTAAGTTTTCCTCCACAGGAGGTGCCAAAAGAATTTTTTAGTCTAGGTAGGATTTCGGGGATAGGCATCCAAATAACTCCCCGTTATCTGGTTCTCACATTGATAAAACATAGAGGTTGTCAAATAGGGAACTTAAAATACTCCAAGTCAAGTGTTCCAATCACCATAAGGCAGGGAGATACCTGTGAAGGGTTGAAGGCTGAGGTTCGGTTGTTCTGTGTGTCCCCCCTTGAGGCACCCACCTCTTGGACGGGATCCAGCCCGTGACCCATTTCTTAGGCCGAAAATCTAAATGTTGCACTTTGACCGAGGTACCTAGTGGCCAACTGTAGGACATCTACCCAGGTGGCAATTGTGGGCTGTAATTGCACCTTGATTGGATTTTGTGTAGCTATTGGGATGTATCGCTAGTCCTTTCGGGATATGATCCCTCTACCCCTCATTATAACCAATTGTTTAATCCTTCACTAGTCTCTCTTCCGATGACTTCAGACCCCACTGTTGAGAACTATTGGAAGGTCCAGTGCTATTTGAGAGGAAGGACGTTACGTCTTCTAGGACATGAGCATTTTCTTTCTTTTGATTTCCCCACGTGGACAAAACCCACTTACCCATATATATGCTTCTTTCTCATGTTATGTATGATGCACATCTGATTACAGTTTGATTTGGATATATATATTGTGTAAACATTCAACACAAAATCTTTTGTAGATTTCTATATTTCTCTCACCACTTGTTGCACACATTCACACATCTAAGTCTGACATCATAGGGGAACCACAGAACCCCCATCGTTCACGACGATTTCTCAAACTCCCTCCTATCTTAGGGGGAGTATCTGGTCGTACCCGCTCATCTGTACCTCCTTCACACACTCTTGTGAGTGCTACTATCTTAGGATCAACTTTGCTTGGTTCTACATTACTTGGGTCAACTTCCCAAGGTCATCCATTCACTCGCTCTCCTTTACAAGGAAGTGGGGGACCCACTTCCTTTCAAGGAGGGAGCACCAACCCACCTAGTCCCCATCAAGGATCAAGTTCACAACACACTATGGCTGGAGCTAACCCTCCCACCCACTACAGATGCCATATTTGGACTCTCTCAACATACCGGATCTCACCAAACTCACCAATGATCCTATATTGCATGATGCCACATGGCCTGCGATGCCAACCAAACTTCCTTCTGACATACCAAAGTTTGAAGGAAAGGCAGGGGATGACCCCGCCAACCATGTCATGACCTTTCATCTATGGTTCTCTTCCAATAGCATTATGGATGATTCCATTAGACTGCGATTATTTCAACGCACACTCACCGGCCCTTCAGCCAAATGGTATGTCGAAGAAAAATCAGGGTCCCACACGACGTTTGAGTCATTGGCCAAAGCATTCTTGACCTTCTTCCAATTACCCATCCGCCACGACAATGGTATCGAACTACTATATAACTTCAAACAAACCTCAGCCACCCACATCGCTGACCACATTCATGAGTGGCGTAGGCGGCGTAGTTTGTGCAAAGCAGAAACCACCAAGCAACAATGTCTTGACTGGTTTCTTATATCACTTGTCACTCTCCTTGGAAAGGATGTAGCTTCCACCTTCCCTCAATACGAAGAGGAATCCGTCAGTAAGGCCCAATAGTATGACCTCATTTATGCACAGTCAGGGTACTTATACACAGTACTTCATGATCTTCCAAAACCTCTGCCATTTGGCCAAGACAAACCTGGGATGTCTCACTCAGCAGACGGACTAATAGGTGCCACCACGCACCATGGTCCACAACCCCAACCACCACCGATGTATGGAACACCTCAATACCCGTCAGCATATGGGGGCACTCCTTATTACCCCCCACCCCCTTATCAACAACCATACCCTGGTGCTATACCTCCACCCATCAGTGGACCACCACCGACACCTCCCATACATCCACCTATTCCCACAAACAGTGGTACTCCCTCAACATCAACTTATAGTACTAGTGAAAGCACTACGCCTTCCTATGTACCTTATGGATCGATACCACCACAAAATCCATACTTCCCATTTCCTGGTCCTCCACAACCCATGGCTCCCTCGCATCCACATGCGGGGGTAAATTTTGTTCAACCTTCTACTGCTCAACAATACCAAAATTTTGAATAGTTGAATACAACCAACCCAACTCATCCATCGAACAATACCAAGAAGAAAGGTCGGAATAGGAATAACAACAACCCCGTTCAAGGCGAGAATCAACCCCCACAACACCAACCACCTGGGGGCAACCAGATCCAAGGGAACCAAAATCCCTAGGGGGGAAATAATAAAAAACGCCAAGGACAGAATAATGTTAAAACTATCTTCCCTTGTGCTCTTTGTGGTTATTTTGGTCATTACACTCACCATTGCCCCCAGATCGCTGATTTCAAATGGCTGAAAGATTCTGGTAGTCTTCCCCATTCTCCTACACAAACCGCCCCTCAACAAGCGCCACAACAATACGTGCAGCAACCCCCTCCCACCGTGCTACAAAATTCCATTCCACATCAAGGTGTGATAAACACCCAATAGGATGCACAGCATCCCCCACCTTAGGTGGGACAACCACAACCCTAACAATCCAGCAGAGCGTACAATTCTTCTCACCAGTGAGGAAGAAATCCTTCTGCAAACCCACAATCGTCAGTATCATACACCCGTTGAGTCTACTCCCATCTCTCCAGAGACAAACCCTACACTAACGGGACCCCCTTTGGTGATCCCTCACCCTTCTGCTGAACCACCACTATGCATCCCTCGCATCCCATTGCGCAGGAATGTCCACAACCCACAGGCTAGGGCAGCTCATAATTATAGCTTAGTAGATGACTTAGCACAATCCCCGACTACCATGTCAGTCTTGGAAGTCCTCCAGACTTGTCCTACGCAGCGGAAATCTCTACTTTCTGCCTTGGGGGAAATCGACCCTGCAGATACTCGACTCATCACCTTCGATCTTGATAGTGGAGAACCTCGTCTTCCTGCCTTGATTGCTTTTCAAATACCAGTGAAAATACGGAACATCACAGTTCATCGGTGTATCATCGATGAAGGTGCCTCTACATGCATCATGTCCAAAACAGTATGGTAGAAACTTGGTTCCCAGGAACTTATACCCTCTGCCATCACATTACGAGCTTATGACGGACGACCATCCTCTCCGGAAGGGCTCTTCCAAAATGTCCCCGTTGAACTCGGGGGCAAGACTATTCTCATTGACATCGAAGTTATCAACGCCCCACTCGATTATAATATCCTGTTCGGGCGTAGCTACATGTACGCTATGAAGGCAATGGCCTCTTCTGTCTTTCAGACCATGATGTTCCCCCACAATGGGAAGATCGTGACCATCGACCAAGTCTCACATTATGAGCCTAACCCATCGGCCAACCTCGATAACATTCTTCCTCTCATCCACACCAATCCAGACGCATATCCACTCGTCGAGATCGGTCCTGGGATTTTTAAAGATCCATCCTTGTTAGGGACGTACCATGGAGCACCACCACTCCTTCCCCCTAATCAAGTATGCAGCATATCATCTAACGAAACTCACATGAAGGATACCCTTCCTCCTTAGGAGGCTTCAGTCATTCCTGACGTCTCAACAGTCGCAGAACCACTCCCGTCGGAGCCTCCTGCGCACCCGTCAACCTCAACAGTCCACAAATCCACATCCCCTTAAGGGCATAATCCAGTTTGGGAAACACTCCCCCAACCCCTCACCCAAATTCCCTTCTTTTACCCCCCACCAGGTATCGAAGCTTTTCAGGTAGCCGCAACACTTACACTACCAAATATGGTGCTAGCAATCCTAGTTTGGTATTTACACCCACCAAAGATGGTCCCTCGACCATCCCTTCCCCCATAGGAAGGACTTCCCATGACGATTCTCATCCTTACCCCCACTACCCCCATACTCACAACCCCCCCTGCTACAGCTGGGGGCAGAAAGAAGAAGAAGGAGCCCACCGGTCCACTTCCTCCACGCATCCCACCACCTTGCACACTATGTGAGAAAGAGGGCCACCAAACTAACAATTGTCCATCTCTACCTGAATTACGAAATTTGATTCCCCCCAATCAAACCCCCACAACACCTATCACTACTGCTAGTACCACTACTACCACCAACCCTTCCAGTAGTAAAGGATTGAGGACCAAATACGCTTGTGCTATATGTTCCGAGTATGGCCATTACACCCATCATTGCCCAGCACTGCCATGCTTTCGGAAGACATTAGCGGCCATACGCCAGAACTTCCAGAACAACCCACGCCCTACTACATCCTCATCCAACATCACTGACATTCTCTATGTCACTACTTCAGTCAATGAACGTATGAGATGTCCTTGCTCTCTCTGTGATTAACTAGCACATTTTACATACCAGTGTCCTATGATCCTTGCATACAGGCAACGTCAATTGGCCCTGCTTCACCAACCTGCAGAGGCGACACTTGAAATTACCCCGTCACTGGAGGATCTTCATGTCACTTCTCCCAATCCCGAGGCACTCCCAACACCTCCATGTTTCTTAAACGACATGTCTGAGGATTTACCCCGCAATCCTCCCAACTCTCCTGCTCATTCCCCTACGGAGCCTTTCCACCCAACCACCACAGGTACTCCTTAGTACTTCAATATATGGTTCATGTCGAGTGAACCCTCACCATATGGTCGCACCACTCCCCTTGCTTTTCCAGCAGGGGGAAATCACACTAGCATAGAGAAACCCCTGTATGGCCCCCCGTACAAACCCTGCCCAAAAATTGAAAACCTATTTCTATGCAGGATGATCAGACCACTAACCTGATACTCGCAGAACGTTGATCGGATGCCTCGTCCTCCCTGAATCTCCAAATCTCCTCTGAAATCTGCTCGTCTAGTCACTGTTGCAGCAGGTACAAATGAGGTGGCAATGTGGGCCCTACAGTTATATATAGCCCTTTTGCCAAACTTCCACTCACCATTCCGAGAGCCCAAGGTGTCCATTTTTCAAACCGTCTTCAGCCACGGGATCAACATCTCGCCACCTACATCATAACTGTCCCTAGGTCACTTTTCATCCCGAGCCCCCGAGGTGCCTTTCTCTTCATATCATGGTCAGGTACGCACGCGCATTGTCACATTTGTCAAATACATGCTAATATCTTTGATTCTCTTCAGATATTGTTCACTTTGGGTATTTGGTTGTTATGTGCACAGGTACTTGCTCAATCGGTCATCGACATCATCCCTTCAGGTATATATTCAGCACTGGCATGTAGTCTCTCCCGCTGTATTGCATTTACATTTCTAGTCACACCCGCTGATATTGGCCTTTAGGATCCTCATTCTGGGATCTGCAGTACCCACACCTCCATTTGCATCTTTGGTACTGTTACCCGGTAGCATTATTACCCACATGAGTTGTCCCATTCATAGCACCTTTTGGCACTTTTTGACACTCATGTTGTTCTTCATTACCCTTTAGGGATGGGAGTCCCGATAGTCTTTCAAACATGTCGTGAATCAGCCACATTCTCCTTCTCTTCATTTTGCTAGCTTTCCCACATGGACTCCCAGATTATCTTCATTTTTACCTGCACCTCCGCAGTATCATGAACCCTCCATTTCATCCACAATTAGTTTTCCCACCTGCGAACCTATCCTCATTTCACCTACCTCATACAGAAACTCACCAATGGGGCCCCCACCCTTCATCAGTTTTCCAAGAAAATTCTGCCCTCCCTGGGGCATGCATTTCATAATGGGGCACCCGTTTCTGTATTTGTACATTTCCCCCCAAAAACTTATTCATTCTTTATTGTACAAACACCTTTATTTTCAGTCATTTCATTTCCTTTTGTCGTCACCGATGGCGACTTGCTTCCTTTTGGACACACGCAACCCATGCCACCCTTGGTTGGAGCATTACCTATCATCTACCCTTACCGGCATCTTCCATATCATCAGAGTACTCCACTGGTCACTTACCTTTACCCTCTGATTTTTCTCACCTTGTCCTGCCTCTGGCACAACTTATCATCGGTCTTGTTGTCCCCCTGACAATTGACCTTATTACAACGGTTGCAGCCACTTTTTATCTCATACATCCTCCAACCAAGAGAAGTCTTGAGTCTTCCCACTTCTTGACTTCATCTATGTACCTCTGCCACTTCCTCACCTCAGTAGATTCCATGAAGCCCTTTGCTTCTGGGAGTCGTGTTCCCCTTTTGTCGACATCAACACAATTTTCCAAAAGGGCGACAGTATCTTGATTCTCATTCTCTATTCAATGAGAGATCTCGGACGACACATGGTGAAACACCATTGCTCCCTGTTGTCGTTGGCCCCCATAAAATTCGACGCCAACACTTTCTCATGTTATGGTGGGTCTTACTTTTCGACTATTGTAGTTATTTCTATCATTTGTCGAAGACCTTTGAACTGGGTAGGGCCATCAATGCCCGCATCATCGCCGATACTTATTACCGCGATCATTTCCTATTATTCAGAGTCTGTTCCTTTGCAGAACTGTCTTCTGCCTTTATCATCACCGCCCCCGAGGGCGCTACAGTTGTCTACACCAACACTTTAGTCCTCTTTTTCAGAGTTACATAACACGAGCATGGGGCATGCCCGCCTCGTTTGTACATAGTTTTCTATTTATTTATTTATTTTTGCACAACTCCCAGAAGGTTGGGTCCTACCGGTTCCTTTTTTCTCTAACGGATCACTCTAAATGGTCCCACTATTTCTCTCTCTTACAAAAAACATTCTCAGTAGAAGAAACATTGATGGATTTCAGCTATACGTATGCTCCTAACCTCATCCATCAGGGGGCATCTGTTATCACTGAAATTTCGTCCGCACATGGCGACAAGAACTCAGCATCATCAAAACAGTAACGAAGTCATTCATGGCACTGACTTAATCACATAGAATTCCAAAAAGGTAAAAAACTATAAAAAGTAGAAAAAATTGAAGAGCGCTTTACAGAAGTTAGGTGTGCGCGCGCATGCGCTGAACAGGAACGTACCATGCACGCCTACGTGCACGATGCGCGACTCTGGGTGCAAAAACCCGCGCACCTGCTAAACGATGCATTTATTGAATTGGTCGGCCTCCCAACCACTTATGGATCAGCTCCCAAGACGATTTGACCCTCAAATCTGAGCTGACTCCGCATGGTAGGCTGGTCAAAGACCTAATGAAGCCCTAAAGAGCCTCTTTTCACACTACAAAGGAGTTACATAATCACCCAATGCAATGCTATAAAAAGCCATGAAGAAACATCATTTTCTTAAGGAATTTCATGTAATGTTATGCTGCCTAGATTGTTTTAAAGACTCACTCCTTGGAAATAACACATTGGCACCATTTCATAGAGCCATTCACCTCTCCATTGAGTGGATGTGCTAGGAGTTCTTTCACTATCATTTTCATTTTTCTTATTGTAAGGAGAGCAAGTTTGTGAGGGCCCAAGATCCTTCCTTTGGAGGAAGAAGGGACTCATAGTCCCCTTTCTTCATTGTGCTTTGATTTCATCAATAGATCAACCCAAAACATTGGTGATATTGGTCTTTTTGTGTTTGTTATTTCTTTATCCATATGCTTCTAATTTTATTTTGTTTTAATTTAATTCTTTCTTATAGTTTTGTTTTGTTTTCTCTAACTCTTTCCTCTACAGCTATCATGCTCAGGAAGACCCAACTGGGCATGTAAGCACCCTTGATTTTCCCACCAAGTCGTCGAAAAGGGTGCAAACAGTCCCCTTATGGTGAAATCCCTCACGGGAAGATGCTTTGTGGAGTAAGAGAACCCATGCTTAATTGTGGAATAATGAGATGAAGGGAAGTGAATTTTTCAGGGAAAATATCCTATATGGATAGTTCTTGTCATTTCATTTCCGGTGGTATGTGGAATGTCACATAATTCCTCATGGTTAGAGAGTTATGGCCATGAAAAGTTGGAGACCCCAGGTTTGGGTAATGGACCCAAGTTTGTTTGATGGGTAATGGTGTGAGTTATGATATATTTTTAGATAATACTATTCTATATGGATAGTAAATGTCATTCCATTTTTAGTGGTATGTAGAATGTCACATAACTCCTCACGGTTTGAGAGTTATGGTCTTATGAAGTTGGAGGACCCTCATATGTCATCTAGAAGCCCCAAAAGGTCAAAGTAATCAAAGTGGTTTAAGAGATTTTAAAAGGTAAATAATAA
>ML788845.1:150192-164398 GCA_009831015.1 Picea engelmannii
ATATCTCACAGTGATAGTGTGACAGTGGTTTCATCATTCTACTTCTACTTCAGGGTGGCAGGACGGGGCAAGGACAGGTGGTTGTAGCCACCTTCCAGTTGTAGCCGGAGAACATTGGGGGTTGTAGCCTCCTTCTGGTTGTAGCCAACGATTTGGTGAGTTGGAGCTTCCCTCAGGTTGTAGCCTGAGAAACTAGGAGGTTGGAGCCTCCTTCTAGTTGCAACTGGAAAATAAAGGAAGTTGGTGCTTCCAATGAATGTAATTCTTCAATACATATAAGAAAAAGCATTCTGTGGTTTTCTCCCGATTTGGGTTTCCACGTAAAACACTGGTGTACTGTGCATGTGTGTGATTGTTTATTTATTACTTCTCATTATTGGATAAAAATTCTACATTGATATAACATTTGAAGAAAAAGGATTATAATTACTTTATTACTTGATTCACCCCCCCTCTCAGTAATCCAACAATATGATCATCTGGATTTGCCTTCTGTATGATAGATAATTCTAAACTTTCATGGAAAACATCTGATCTTTCATGTGGATAAAGTACATTTTGAGAATGAAGGTTTAAAGTTTCTTCTTCTAGTTGCATATCTTCTTCTCTAATCAGTTTCATAGGAGTCTTAGAACATTTAAGACGATTTTCGTCGCTTAAGTGTTCTTGAATGACTGATTTTAAATGTTGATTAGAGCATGAGTTACAAGAATGAGGATATTCACCTTGAGCCAGAAACGGATCTTCTTCCATACTGGTTGAAGACTGAAAATACAATGATTCAGAGGAAAAACCAATTTGGTTGTCAATAAGAACCTGGTCAATAGATTCTACCTCCCTTGCTTGTTCAACGTTGTCGGAAGGATTCTTCTCATCTTGCGAAGAAAATTCTTCTTGCAGTTGAGTGATAGGATTTGCAATTGGTTCTTCGTTTGTGATTGAATATGACTGGATGGAAGGGACACAAGCATCATAGAGGAGATTTAATGCAAATGACATGTCATCGAGATTAAATTATAGAGGATATGATAGAATCTTGTCAAAAAGTCTTCCGAAGATGAATCGCCATTAATTAGTGAAGTATGAATTTCTTCACATAATTGATCGAAATCATAAATTTCAAAAGAATCTAGAAATTCATCTACAAATTGAAACCAATAAAAAATGTGACATGATGGAAAGGATTCAAACCAATGTTTAATCCGACCTCTAAAAGTAAAAGTGAACAGTTTGCATAAAATTCTTAAATCTGAGATGTCATGTTTGATGCATTTGCACCAAAACTTGTTAAGGTGGTCTTTAGCAGATGTATTGCCTCCACCATCAAAGGTGAGTTTGGACAAGCGAGAGACTGTCTCTTCAGGAACATCGGGTAATGAGAAGTGGAAATCATGTTCCAACACAGTGAATTGGGGAGCCATGCGGAAATTGAATACATTTAAAATAAAAGCTCCTACAAGGCCAGCTTGTTAGTCGGCCCTCCTTCTACCGCCATTTGTTGATGGGTGAAATTGACCGCTCGTCAACTGGAGGAGTGAATCTGGTCCGGGGTTGTCTAATTAACCCAATCCATTTGGATTAATTCACTCCCTTGGGTTTTGCGGCTCCGTTAGCCGATATAAGTCCTAAAAAAAGTGAAAAATAACTAAAGGAAAAACAACAACCTAATAAATAACAATCACTAAAATCTATAAGTACATTTAAATATATATATATATATGTGTGTGTGTGTGTACAATTTATTTAACTGAAATTATAATCAATAACTTTATATACAATCTGGTCAAAACACAAGTTTTAATCTAAACTCGTAAAAATGAAATGTAGATTGATTACTTTAGCAATAATAATAAAGAAAGTGAAAATACTATCCAATTTTTTTTGGTTTGTTTTCTTCGATGTATGCACTCATGAAATCAAACATTAAACTACCTAATTGAACATAAAATAATAGACAGTTGAAAATGTTCTATATGTGGAAAAATTCTATATTCAGCAAACTAATGAAATCAAATAACAGGCTAACCTATTATTGCATCCAATGTCTGTTCGATATTGAATATCCAACCACCTATATCTGAGAAGTGAACCTGCAATAGATCTCGAGATTGCTCCGAATAAATGTGAAACAATAATGCTGGAGATTAAATTATAATAACAGAGCATATAATAGATATAGTTACAGTAATCATATAATTTGCAAGTTGCTACGACGAGATAAATCTTCCTGTAGGAACTTGCATGCAGACATTCAACAGAAATTAGAGATGAATCTACTAATTTAAATTGGATAGATGATCACTGTGTATATATTGTATCTGAAACATAAGATATGGGCAGCATATAAAATGAATCATGTCAAATGGTAATAAATCACAATGAGGAAAGCAATCACCATCTATTATCAAATTAACATACACATAACCTGAATCCAAAAAATCATACAGAAAAGCTAAAGCTATAACATGCATTCTGTTTCATTCAAGTCTGTGTTAAAAAATCCCATGCTCTTGCCCCAGGCTGAGATCATAAAATGTTTACAAAATGATATGTTTATATAGGTTTCAGGAAACATAACTGTTTCATGTTCATAAGATCAAATTGGTTTCAAAAAATAAAAGGGGATGCAACCACCCTGATTTCACTAGATATAAAAAAACTACCAATAGTCCAATTTTGTTTACTCAAAATATAAAATAGATATGGCTGAGAGATCTCAAAAATTGCCTCATATCATCCTTGAAATCATGGGCTCCTTAATTATCCTGAAAACAAAAGAAAATAAGAAGATCTCAGATATGTTTTCTGTCATCAAATCAAATAATTCGAATTTGGCATAACTGGCTATAGAACCTTACGATTCTATAGCTAGCTAAAATAGTAAAAGAAATCTCATTTTTTTCAATAAACAAAACAAACTAATTTAAAAATAAAGCTTTGTTTAACAACCAAATAATCTAACTAAGGAAGGAAAACAAACATGCTATTCATTCATAAGATCATACCTTTGACCATGCAATCAAATCGAATCATGAAACTTTGGAGTTAACGATGGTTGTAGTTGCTTCTACATTTTTTTAAATATCACATGTCATGTGGTCTTCAATCATTTTTCTGTAGGTTTCTTTACATTTTTAACACAGTCCTTTAGATGTATAACTTGCTCACAGACTAGTTGAATATTCTTCGAATTGATCAAGGGTTCACAGTAGGAGGCTGAGACACATGGTTGGACGGGTGAGAGGGGTGTTGTAGGATGCTAAGGTAGAGGCATGAGTAGGTGTGAAGGGAACTGTAGAAATACCTGTAACAGAATAATAGAAAAAACGCTCATCTTACATGACACAAAAAATATGAGAAATTTACCTCCAAAGGACGAGATATATTTCTGGAACGATCCAATTTCTGGGGAAAATTCGCATGATGAAGATAAAAGGGCTCATTTTGGTTCTGGGTTTTCAAGGGTTTAATCTAATTCAAAACCGTTTGCTTAGAATAGCTCCCGCAAAACGGTGTCTCTGGAAGGCAATTACGGGATTGACCAAACTGTAACAAGAGTGACTCAAAACAATTGGGGGTTTAGATGACAGAGGTAGAAGAGGTAAGTCTAAGCGGATACCATAAAAATAAAGAAATACAGAGAGCCTGTTAACTCATTATGCCAGCCAACCATTCCTTTCCAAATCTTCCCTAGCATTATCATATGAGAGCAGGGTTTGGATGTCGTTCGGTTCGACCCTTACCACTGGAGCCATACTGAATGGATGGGTAATTAACGCACAACACACAGATAGGGTTTGCAAAAATGAAACAAATCCATAGCCCCGAGTTGTAACAATACATGTTGTAATGATTCAAACGATGGGCAGGGTGTTTAATCAAAACGCGTGTGAAGAGTTTTGTGAAACCCAAGACCATGCTAAGGAGTAATGGAAATCATGTACATCGTATGCCACCTTGGTATTGAGTACAGGCTAGGACCAAAGTACTGAGAGAACATAAGTTCGCGCATCATTTTGATTACAAAGTTGGGCAAATGAATAATCAAAAAAATTGTGAATGAAATGTAATCAAAGAGAAAATTAAAACCAATACAATCAATATCAAATGGTGGGGTCTTTCGTTTGTTAAGACTATCAATCTCTTTGTCATGTTTATGATTTGACAGGGTGAAAAACACAACAGGGTGATACCTTCCTGGAAAAGAATCGAACTCCATATTAAATAAACCATTTTCTTTCAATGAAATTTTAAAGCAAAATAGTAACGATAGTTGCAAGTTTTCATGATTTCAGTGATGAAAAAGAAGCATGAATAGATGATAATTAAAATGCGACGATTTACAACTATCATTTAGGGAAAAGCTCATGAAGAGTAATAAAATTTCATAGACCCTGTGTAGGCAGCTTCTAAAAATAATAATTATATAATCACTACCAACAATGGCGACATGCTGGGAGAAGCAGTTATCTCTGTAATACAAATGAGTTCAGATTAGAGAAATCTAAAAGACTTCAAATCGAAGAACAACTACAAGGTTATTTGAACATCCTTAAAAAAAACAAGACACAACCTAGTTTCAGATACCTTTCGTTTAAAAGAATGAAACCTGGTGACAAACTTGGCAAAAGAAACACACGATGTTTAAGTTAATGTTTAAGTTATTGACAGGGCCACTGCTGCCAATAGGCATTCATAGCCTCGACAGGGATGTCAATTAACCCACTCTGACATTTATATCCTATCCAAAAAATTTCAAATGAGAACGAAGGATGCTTATGGCCAACACAAAGTTCATACCTAAGAATTTTGTTTTACCTGACATTGCTTTGCTGCCAGCAGGCCTGTTTAGTACCCCGGTGAAGTTATTTTGGTGTCATGCATGCATTTACCTGTTTCCAGCAGACATGTTCAGTGTCCCGACGGGTTTACAAGCACTTCCCACGGCTCTCTGAGAATTTATTCACATTCTGATATAGTTTTAAAGATATTCAATAGAGTGGGGTGACGCTAAAAATTCTAGTTTCTTAACACAACTTAATATTTCCACAGGCCTTTAAATGTTTCTAGCAAACCTTCATCAAGATCTGAAAAACAGTTCATTAATAGAACCAATCTTCAAGGATGGGGAGACGTCATTGAGTTGCTTTCTTAAAGAGCAGGGACAGCGTAAAGAAACCTTTTAAAGATATTCATGAATACTTTCAAGTGCAGATTGAAATCGAGGAATCGACTTTCAAACAAAAGACACCTTCAACCAACCTACAATTTTAGAGAAGAACAACAATTGATGTTCTGACAATTTACAACAGTTATTTTCGAGGGGAAGTTTTATGTTTTCTCTGTCTGAGCTAACCTGTAGTGTAGGCATGTGTGTTTCAAAAGAAAGACCGATAAGAAGAAATGAAAACCAAAACAAACCAGAAAAGAGAAACAGACAGCAAGTAAAACAAAACAGAAAATATTTACAAAGGGTGTATCTGAAAACAACGTGCAAAAAATCCCTTGGGAGACTGAAAGAAAATAGAAAAATCTTGTTTGATGTGAAATAAATCCTACTCATGGTACCTTGGGTCATGGTTGAATTTATGATTCAGATTTATTTATTTACTTTCCATTTAAAATTTTCATAATAATACTACATCTTTGAAAAGAAATATTCAACGAAAAGCAGAGAGAAAAGGATTACGCGGACTTCCCTGTCAATAATCATGTTATGGTTCTCGTGGTGCGCCCACTTGCGTTCATGACTGCATTATTACAAAGAGAAATAATGAGGAATGAAACTGAAAGAAAACCTATTCCTAAACCTACCCTAACTACTAAACAAATCAGAGTACTACGTGAAGTCATGTTTCCAATGTAGCCATCGGAGTAACTCCAATCCTGCAATGGAAACAAAATCAAACATTACTAACAAGAATGGTAATATATCAAAAAATGACATAAATATATCACATTTACCTTCATAAGCATTATTTAGAAACAAAGTAAGCATGATCTTACCATTCCCTCGAAAATTCTTGATGTATGAATCCTCCAGCCATTGTGCAATTTTGTCGTGATAAGGGTCATAATGGCTTGGGCGAGTGTAAGTAAGTTTGAAAAACTTGTCAATATTATGAGGAAATGAAATAAGCATCAACCAAGGCTGAAATGCCCCATCCTCCTGACAATTCTCTAAGTGTTCATTAATTTCTTCACATGGAGGATCTAAAAGAAATATGTCACGCCTACTTCCAAGCTACTTAGGTAAAAAGAAAGAAAGCACAACTTTATCTTTATTATGAAATTTTTTTATATATGAATATTCAAGCCATCCTAAGATCATGTCACAAAAATGAGAATGCAGACCATGACTTGGATGAAACGAATATATCAATGGGGAACTCATCATAAGAGGATTTGTGCCATCAATTAGATCATTGGTTTGAATGTTTCCTTTGATTAGATTGATCATTTCAAAATGTGAAGCATAAACATTAAGATTCGAGCTAATCGTAGAATGTTTGATCTCCATAAGATGTAGTGCATTGTCTTTTTCAACAATAAACTATTTAAAATCATCTCGCAACATGTCATTTTCTCATGTGAGTGATGAAAGTGAAAGAGCGTCAAATACATCTTTATCAATGTTAGGTTTGGAATTAATTTCACCAAAATTTAGAATATTGAAAGGATATGATTGTGGCGGAAAAGAGTAGGATTTTGTAGGTAAGGTGTCAAGTCCAACAGAGTCTAGGAAGAGATCGGGATATAAAGAATAAAAGGAATCAGAAATAAGCACATGAAAATAATCTCTTGAACTACGATAATTAGCAATGGCATTCTCAAGACATTTCTCTTCACCTTCTTCAAAACTCTTACTCCGTTTTCGTGACGAATTCCTCAACATAATATGATCATCTGGATTTGCCTTTTGTATGATAGATAAATCTAAACTTTCATGGAAAACATCTGATCTTTCATGTGGATAAAGTACATTTTGAGAATGAAGGTTTAAAGTTTCTTCTTCTAGTTGCATATCTTCTTTTGTAATCATTTTCATAGGAGTGTTAGAACATTTAAGACAATTTTTGTCGCTTAAGTGTTCTTCAATGACTGATTTTAAATATTGATTAGAGCATGAATTACAAGAATGAGGATATTCACCTTGACCTAGAAACGAATCTTCTTCCATATTGGTCGAAGACTAAAAATACAATGATTCAGAGGAAAAACCAATTTGGTTGTCAATAAGAATCTGGTCAATAGATTCTACCTCGCTTGTTTGTTCAACATTGTCGGAAGGATTCTTGTCATCTTGCGAAGAAAATTCTTCTTGCAGTTGAGTGATAGGATTTGCAATTGGTTCTTCGTTTGTGATTGAATATGATTGGATGGAAGGGACGCAAGCATCATAGAGGATATTTAATGAAAATGACATGTCATCGAGATTAAATTTACAGAGGATATGATAGACTCTTGTCAAAAAGTCTTCCGAAGATGAATCACCATTGACTAGAAAAGTATGAAATTCTTCACATAATTGATCGAAAACATAAATTTCAAAAGAATCTAGAAATTCATCTACAAATTGAAACCAATAAAAAATGTGACATGATGGAAAGGATTCAAACCAATGTTTAATCCGACCTCTAAAAGTAAAAGCGAACAGTCTGCATAAAAATCTTAAATCTGAGATGTCATGTTTGATGCATTTGCACCAAAACTTGTTAAGGTGGTCTTTAGCAGATGTATTGCCTCCACCATCAAAGGTGAGTTTGGACAAGCGAGAGACTGTCTCATTGGGAACATCGGGTAATGAGAAGTGGAAAGCATGTTCCAACACAGCGATTTGGGGAGCCATGGGGAAATTGAATACATTTAAAATAAAATCTCCTACAAGGCCAGCTTGTCAGTCGGCCCTCCTTCTAGCGCCATTTGTTGACGGGCGAAATTGACCGCTCGTCAACTGGAGGAGTGAATCTGGTACGGGGTTGTCTAATTAACCCAAGCCGTTTGGATTAATTCACTCCGAGAGGTTTTGCGGCTCTGTTGGCCGATCTAAGTCCTAAAGAAAGCTAAAAATAACTAAAGAAAAAACAATAACCTAATAAATAACAATCACTAAAATCTATAAGTACATTTAAATATATATATATATATATATATACAATTTATTAAACTGAAATTATAAACAATAACTTTATATACAATCTGTACAAAACACGAGTTTTAATCTAAACTTGTAAAAATCAAATGTAGATTGATTACTTTAGCAATAATAATAAAGAAAGTGAAAATACTATCTAATTGTTTTTGGTTTGTTTTCTTCGATGTATGCACTCATGAAATCAAACATTAAACTGCCTAATTGAATAGAAAATAATAGATAGTAGAAAATGTTATATATGTGGAAAACTTCTATATTCAATAAACTAATGAAATCAAATAAAAGGATAACCTGTTATTGCATCCAATGTCTGTTCGATATTGAATATCCAACCACCTTTATCTGAGAAGTGAACTTGCAATAGATCTCGAGATTGCTCCAAATAAATGTGAAACAATAATGTTGGAGATTAAATTATAATAACAGAGCATATAATAGATACAATTACAGTAATAATATAATTTGCAAGTTGCTACGACGAGATAAATCTTCCTGTAGGAACTTGCATGCAGACATTCAACATAAATTAGAGATGAATCTACTAATTTAAATTGGATAGATGATCATTGTATATATATTGTATCTGAAACATAAGATATGGGCAGCATATAAAATGAATCATGTCAAATGGTAATAAATCATGACGATGAAATCAATCACCATCTATTATCAAATTAACATACACATAACCTGAATCCAAAACATCATACAGAAAAGATAAAGTTGTAATGTGCATTCTGTTTCATTCAAGTCTGCGATAAAAACGCCCATACTCTTGCCCCAGGCTGAGGTCATCAAATGTTTACAAAATGATACGTTTATATAGGTTTCAGGAAACATAAATGTTTCATGTTCATAAGATCAAATTGGTTTCAAAAAATAAAGGGGGATGCAACCACCCTGATTTCACTAGATATCAAAAAACTACCAATAGTCCAATTCTGTTTACTCAAAATACAAAATAGATATGGCTGAGAGATCTCAAAAAGTTCCTCATATCATCTTTGAAATCATGGGCTCCTTAATTATCCTGAAAACAAAAGAAAATAAGAAGATCTCAGATATGTTTTCTGTCATCAAATCAAACAATTTGAATTTGGTATAATTGGCTATAGAACATTACAATTCTGTAGCTAGTTAAAATAGAAAACAAAATCTCATTTTTTTCAATAAACAAAACAAACTAATTTAAAAATAAAGCTTTGTTTAACAACCAAATAATCTAACTAAGGAATGAAAACAAACATGCTATTCATTCATAAGATCATACCTTTGACCATACAATCAAATCGAATCATGAAACTTTGGAGTTAATGATGGTTGTGGTTGCTTCTACGTTTTTTTAAATATCACATGTCCTGTGGTCTTCAATCATTTTTTTGTAGGTTTCTTTACATTTTGAACACAGTCCTTTAGATGTATAACCTGCTCAGAGATTGGTTGAATATCCTTCGGATTGAGCAAGGGTTCTCAGTAGGAGGCTGAGACACATGGTTGGACGGGTGAGAGGGGTGTTGTAGGATGCTAAGGTACAGGCCTGAGTAGGTTGGAAGGGCATTGTAGCAAGGCCTATAACAAAATAATAGAAAAAACGCTCATATTACATGACACAAAATATCTAAGAAATTTACCTCCAAAGGACGAGCTATATCTCTGGAACGATCCAGTTTCTGCAGAAACTGCCTACAATGAAGGTAAAAGGGCTCATTTTGGTTCTGGGTTTTCAAGGGTTTGATCCAATTCAAAACCATTTTCTCATAATAGCTCCCGAAAAAATGTGTCTCTGGCAGGAAATTCTGGGGTTGACACAACTGTAGCAAGAGTGACTCAAAACAATTGGGGGTTTAGATGACAGAGGTAGAAGAGATAATTCCGAGCAGATACCATAAAAATAAAGAAATACAGAGAGCCTGTTAACTCATTATGCCAGCCAACCATTCATTTCCAAATCTTCCCTAGCATTATCATATGAGAGCAGGGTTTGGATGTTGTTCGGTTCGACCCTTACCACTGGAGCCATACTGAACGAATGGGTAATTAACGCACAACACATAGATAAGGTTTGGAAAAATGAAACAGAGCCATAGCCCTGAGCTTTAACAAAACATGTTGTAATTATTCAAACGATGGGCAGGGTGTTTAATCAAAACGTGTGTGAAGAGTTTTGTGAAACCCAAGACCATGCTAAGGAGTAATGGAAATCATGTACATCGTATGCCACCTTGGTATTGAGTATAGGCTAGTAACAAAGTACTCAGAAAACATAAGTGCACACATCATTTTGATTACAAAGTTGGGCAAATGAATAATCAAAAAAATTGTGAATGAAATGTGATCAAAGAGAAAATCAAAACCAATACAAACAATATCAAACGGTGGGGTATTTCATTTATTAAGACTATCAATCTCTTGGTCATGTTTATGAGTTGACAGGGTGAAAAACACAACAGGGTGATACCTTCCTGGCAAAGAATCGAACTCCATATTAAATAAACCATTTGCTTTCTATGAAATTTTAAAGCAAAATAGTAACGATAGTTGCAAGTTTTCATGCTTTCAGTCATGAAAATGAAGCATGAATAGATGATAATTAAAATGTGACGATTTACAACTGTCGTTTAGGAAAAAGCTCATGAAGAGTAATAAAATTTCATATACCCTGTGTAGGCAGCTTATAAAAATAATAATTATATAATCGCTGCCAACACTAGGGAATCCTGTCATTCCCCTAGGTATGGTGAACTGGAAAAGCATAAGTTCCAAGCACAGTTAGAAGAAACAAGAAATAAATTCACATATTCAAAGGTTTTGAGGATCAAAGTGACACATACCATGATAATCAGACTCATTACCTCATGGAGAAAGATCCATTTATGTTGTAGGACCAGGACGAGGTGATGGATGTTGTTGCTACTGACAAAGTGGAGGCGATTAAGAATGAAATGATGGGCCCTACCAGTCCATGCTCAAGTTGATATGGATCTCAGTACTCCATGTCTAGGACATGTGGGACTCAAGACATAATCTCCTTAGTTATTTGTAGGTTAGGGGATAACATTTGGCTCCAACTCGAGGACAAGTGCTCATCATAGAGCGCATGAGAACCTCAACATCTCTGGAATAACCTGTGACCTACTTGATTTCAAAATAAGTTTATTAGCAGTCATTTGGGGTTGCAATATCACGCCCAACTCATATGTATATAATACAAAATGTGAAAACAAGTATATGTACAAATGTGAATAAAAACTATTCTAGTATGAGATGCAAATGGTATGTGCAATGAATACAAATGTGTACTTACCTTCACTTACCTGTCATGTAGTTGGCGGATAGTAATGCTTGATGTGTAAAGAGTTTACTGGTAACTTCATAGATTCTCCCTCCATGGCCACTGGGTTGAACGAGTTTGTCCCTGCAAGACTCATAATGTTGTAAGGGCCTGTCCATAGTCCATCCAAATTCTTGTGCATACCAGGTTTCTTCCTTCTCTTATCCCACAACAACACCAGATCTCCCTCAATGAAATCTCTCTCTTTTTCCTTGTGATCAAAAGTGTTCTTGATATTTTCCTAGTTTCTTGCAATTTGGCTTAGGGCAATTCTTCTAGACTCATCCAACTCTATTAACTGGTTAATTCTCCCTTGGATCACTTCTCTATCGGTAGAATATTTCTGAGAAAAACAAAGGATGGGGATTTGGAGGTTCATATAAAGTTTCACTTCTAATCCATACACCAACTCAAAAGGGGTTCTTCCTATTGAGGTCTTTGTTGTTATTCGATCTACCCACAAGGCATATTTAATTTTTCTATCCCAAGACCTCTTGTTTTCCCCTACTATTATAGGATAAATCGGTAAATGCAAACATAAAATAATCTCCCTAGATCCACCTGCATCTAGAACAAAATAAGATAGGACATGACATTTTCCCTAAGTTATAATCATTTATCTATCTATTGAAAAAGGAATTGATGGCTTACCTTTGAGATCACTTCCTTATATCTTTGTTGTTCCCACTTCGCTTTGATGCTCTTGTGAAACTAGATCTGCAATGACACAAACCAATCAAAGTGAAAGAAACTATGATATATTCAATGAAAACTTAAACATGTGATAAACTAAGAATCATTTTATGGGAAAGAAACATGCCACTGCATTATATTGAATAAAATTAGAAGATACAACCGAAATTCCTTGATGTTGCAAGTTCCTTTTTAGTGGTCCTTCGTTCCAACACACACATGTACTTGTTTCATAATTTGCATGAATATGATCCTAAAAATATTGATGGACAGATTTAGACCTCAATCATCAACTGAAATAATATTCTTCACACAATCTCCAACCTATTCTTCCAACAATCCTTTGCTCCACTTTGCTTAATTGTGCTTAACTGTTCTTAACTGTGCGTAACCTTTTCCATGAGAAGCTTATTATTATATAGGAGAATATGAAGTGGTTAAAGGGATGAGGATGATCCCATCAAATCATAGAAGTCATTAGGATCGTAACCATACGGACACCACTTCAAATTCTAGAAGATTCCTCTTCTAGAAACTTCTTGAACCTATTTCCTCTTTTGGACTTCAAATGTCGCCGCACCCTACCTATATAGAAGCATGTGGAAATCCCATGGGCTAGCTATAGAGAAGCCTGCGGAAATCATGGATTTCCACACTGTAAACTATGGGTAGCCTGGGGCGTCCTTCTAAAAAGTAGTCTTGCAGAGGAGGAAAGAAGTCACTTTTCTCAGGAAAAAGATGATTTTGGGAGCCTGATCACATGCTTGTAAAGTCATCATCAGAGTGACCAAAATAATGTGTAACAGAATGCCCCCCAAAGTATGAGATTGGAACTTTTGACAACCTAAATACTTTGTAAAATGTGTGTGTGTGTTGGGAACAAAGAATGCACCAATCAAGAACCTGCAAACAAACAAGCATTTTCACGATATGATACCACGTCTGAAGTAGTCATTCCCATGTCTAGAAGACAAATGATTGAACTCATAAGTGTAAGTCATGCCACTAAATGATACATTGTGGATCCATTTCATCAAAATACTACATAGCCACTAGGAATACACTGTGGATCTATGTATGAAAAATTCAGATGCAACATAGCCAGGATACATACAAAGTGGATATATGCGCCAATACAAATCACCAATATTCCATCGCAACCTAGACCAAGAATGAGTAGATCCAGGGTCTTCTATCCAGTCATCCGTAAGTACGAATCTAGCCATGTGATTACAGGTGTCGGAGTCAAACATGGTTAGAAACCACTTGATTACCGATCATTAATGAAAATCGTTAACCAGTGTGAGCGAAATCACCATTGATGTTAATGAATCCTGAGGTACTGTAGTACAATCCAATGAATGTGAATAAATGAATTGAATTCGAACATTTGATGGAATCTTCTGATCAGGAACCAATGATGTGAATCCATTGTCAAAAGAGAAGAAACCTTCCATTAGGGCATGCAATATCTAAGGTACTAAACGATTTCTAAGTCTTGGCCTTGGATAATGATTTGAAGTCGACAGGGAAAGACTTGTCACAGGAGGGCCTTGCTGTATCCCCCATCAATGAGATGAAATAAGTAACAGGTTTAGGATAGAGTAAAAAGATGAATATGATTCGAAACTGACATAGGGAAGGCCGACAAGGTAGGAATTGACAATTGCAGATGGTCAACTCAAAAGAGGGCTTATTCAGATTTCTCTTGAACATATAGATGACACGACAACAGTCTTGGCAACATTGACTCAAAGATGACCCAAGATATAAATTTGAAGAAAGTTAGACGAGAGACAAATGGATTTCCCAACCCAGATTCAAGTGATGAAAGGGGGTGTTATGTTCAAGAGCAACTAGTACTACCACTAATATGGATACAAAGCAGGGGTGATTTTAAGAACCCCCCCTAAATTTATATGTATAATAAATGGGCGAATCCCCATGATACATAGGAAAAATTGAGGGCTATTTTATCAATAATATAAAATGTATATATAATTTTTTGGCGAATATTTTAGACAATT
>ML788845.1:165944-191559 GCA_009831015.1 Picea engelmannii
TATTTCAATAATAAATTTAATGGATAAATTAGAAGTGGGTTAACCCTAAAATAAGGAAAGTGGGGCCAAGTGACCTAGAAGATGTTTTTAAGGAAGCTACTTGGAGAGTATAAATAAGAGGCAAGGCTCTCTCATTTTAAACAGACTTGAGAATATTGAATATCTATAGGTGCCTGAGGTAACCAAGTATATCTAAGCCGAAATTCTGAGGAAAGGTGAAGAAAAGAAGTCTGAAATACAAGGAAGGATAAATTCTTTTGATGGTGCTTTCTAAGGTATGTTATTTACAGGTCATCTCACCATTTTCTCTATAAATTGTTTCTATAATGATTCAGTCTATGAAATTGTTATTCCATTGACACAAAATATCCAAGTATATTTGGTAAAAATTTCATCTTGTGGGTCATTGTATTTTTGGAGTTACAGTCTGTGGAAAATAGGGTTTGTGGCTAGTCCTGAAACTAGTCAAAAACATGTGTTTTGGGTAAAAACGTCATAAATTACTCATAACAGATCCAAATTAAGTGAAACCAAATGTGTTGGTTAGGGTAAAAGTTTTATTATTATGTGTAACATTTTCATATCAATTCCACAAATATTCTGTGCAGGGAACGCTCTACATGGTTGCTCTCTAGAATATGCCAGAATTCAACAAGGTATGCCATTTTTGCTATAACTCATTTTCTGAGAGGTTCCAAGTAGTGAAACTTGGAGAAATTGCATAAAACACACTAAAAAACATTGTATATCAGTTTCAAATATTTATACATTACAGGTACAAATTTATGATTTCTTCAAGTTAGGGTTGTTGACTAATCCAAAACTAGGCATGTGAGACTCAAGAAAAGTTTGATGAAAACGCTAGTCTCTTGTTGTTAAAGTTAAGGAAGGTGTGCAGGAATGTGATCATATACACCAGGTCTATTACAGAGCTACAAATCATATTTGGATGATGAAATTTATGAGGGCTTTTGGTTGAGGTACATGTTGAGTACGTGGTTGAGACAAGTAGTTGATGAGTTGGCGCATACATGAGGTGTACAGTTGATGATGTTGGTACATATTGATGACTCATAGTTGATGAGTAGTTGACACATGATTGGTACATACTTGGTACATGGTTGGATGCACTTATTTATGGTACAGGTTGATTATAGGTTATTTGGTACAAGTTGATTACAGGTTATTTGGTACAAGTTGGTGGATGGTTGATGCACTTGTTTATGGTACACGTTGATTACAAGTTGAGGTACAAGTTGATGCATGGTTGATGCATGGTTCAGATTTATTGGTATAGGTTTAAAACGGTATATCTCATAGTGACAGGTTGACAATGGTTCCATCATTGTACTTCTACTTCAGGGTGGTAGGACAAGGCAAGGACAGGTGGTTGTAGCCACCTTTCAGTTGTAGTCGGAGAACATAGGGGGTTGTAGCCTCCTTCTGGTTGTATCCAGAGAATTGGGGAGTTAGAACTTCCCTCAGGTTGTAGCTTCAGAATCTAGTGGGTTCGAGCCTCCTTCCAGTTGCAGCTGGAAAACAAAGGAAGTTGGTGCTTCCAATGAATGTAATTCTTCAAGACATATAAGAAAAAGAATTCCATGGTTTTCTACCGATTTGGATTTCCACGTAAAACACTGGTGTACTGTGTATGTGTGTGATTTTTCTTTTCTTATTGCTAATTATTGGATAATAATACTACTTTGATATAACACTTGGATCAATTTGGATAAAAGGGATTATAATTGCACTATTATTGATTCACCGCCCCCCTTAGTAATCCAACAACCTCAACCAATACCTGTACAAAGGCATGGCTCTTACAACTTTACAACATGAATGATCTGTATCGGATCATATTCCAAAAATTTGAAAGTGTCAAGGTCGAAACCTCTCCCTTTCTCCATGAATGCATATTGAATGTGTTGGTTGGCTGGCGCATTGCTGACATAGAGAAATTCTCCTGCATCATACTCCCGTGCTGGAAAAATCATGAGCTCCTTTTATCCAATGTTGAAATCCAGCTAGATCCCAATCTTTCCCTTGGAGATATCCTCTTAGTCCTTTCCAACTATGTTGTTGCTACTATTGCTTCTACATCTTTTTCTTCTTCTTCCATGCTTCTATGGTAGGTTCTCCTCTGTTCACCTCCCCTTTTTTGATTGATTTTGCTGACCTCAACATCAACTTCCTAATCCCCTCTATCATCTTGTCCAGATGCTCTAGTGGCTTGATCTTCTTATGCAGTCTTCTCTGCTGCACTCCCTTCTCCTCAGTGGGTAGATCAACTTGATTCCCCTTACGATTTTATCCATTTATTGTGGCCTTGGATTGCCACCTTGCTGCAGACTCCAGTTATACAGTCTCCTCTTGAATGACTTGTTGCTCCATCACCTCTTCTGATAGATTATCTTCTGCCATCTCTCCTTATGTTGGTTCAAGTCCAACTTCTTCCATCTGCTCCTGGGGCTGGTATACTCCTCCATATGTCTCCAATTTGATCTGTTGGATGTGTAGGCTTTCCACTATCACCATCTTCTCCATGGATTCCAATTCTTCATACAGATCAGCAAAATCCATGTTTCCTGCTTCCTTTTCTGTTGTAGGCTCCAGTGCTGTAGTCATCTCTTGTTCAGCTTCCTGGCTGAAAATTTTGAGAAATTTTGTTGAATGCTCATCTCCTTATATTGGGGTAGACATCAGTGTCTGGTCCATTTCTTCCTCTTCTTTGACAGTCTTTGCTATTTGTCCTTCTCCCATTGTTGTCTCAACTAGGATGCTTGGTAGGAATACCCAAATTCCCCCAATGATCAGAATGCTCCTCTGATCCTCTTCCATCATCACTCCTTACTGATATGAACTCTCAATAGATTCCGTAAGACTCTCATACAATCTCATCTCTTTTCCCTTGCCCACCTGGAAATTTGGGAATTTTTCACTACCCACTTGGTACTATATGATATCCAATGATCCCTCTTCATTGCCCACCTTGCAACTTGAACTTTCAGCACTGCCCCCCTGGCAGTATGCGAGACCTTCTATTGATCTCTTTCCATTGCCCACCTGACAACTCGAAAGTCCATTTCTATCCACCTGGCAGTATATGAGATCAACTAACCTCATCTCATTTCCCACCTAACAATTTGAACTTCCATCGCTACCCTCCTGGCAGTCTGTGAGATCATCCACCGATCCCTTCCATTTCCCACCTAGCAATTTGAAAGTTCACTTCTTCCATCCTGGAAGTTTATGAGATCCTCTACTAATCTCATACCATTTACCTCCTAACAATATGAAATTCCATTCCTTTCCTCTTGATAGTCTATGAGATCCTCTAAGGATCTCATTTCATTTCCCACCTGGTAATTGGAAAATTCATCTCTGCCCTCTTAACAGTTTATGAGACCTAAATTTGATCTCCCTTCCTCATCACTGAGGTTTTCTCCAACTTTTGGCTCACAAATGCAAACCAAATCTGTGTCACTGAGATTTTCAGCATACTTCAGCCACTTCCTCAACTCTTGTTGTCATTTCCTGACCAACAACTTTTGAACAAGACATTTTGCTTTCATGTTCAGAGACCATTTGTGCCTCCAGTGTACCTTTCCCTCCTGCTGCATCTTCAATGTAATGTCCCTTTCCAAATAGGAGCTCCATAGAGGAGGATTAATGGTCTAAACCACCCCATTATACTATAGCCATGGCCAAAGAGGGGTCATCAGGGTTAATATAGGTCACTCCAGTTACAGGTGTTATATTCGAAAAGTGACATTGAACTAAAAAGGGTTAAAAGAACTTTTAAGTCATTATGATCTAAAAATAGAAGTCAGCAGTGAATTAGGGTTTCAGTAGTGATTTAGGGTTTTGGAAGTCAACAGTGAATTAGGGTTTTAACATGATTTAGGGTTTTGGAAAGCTATAAAAGAAGGGTCAGCGACCTAATTCATCATTATGTAGATTATGACTTGTCATTGAGGAGAAGAGGCGCATATCAAGAGACATAGTTTAGTGTATTCCAGGAGGAAGACACTAGTTGGCTAATTTTGGTGTTGAAAGACACACCCTAGTCACTGGGAAGATCATCCAAGTCTTCCATCATTCTTCATTAATTCCGCAGTGCTCCCATATTCTGGGTATTATCTTTTAGTTGCTTATTTGTATTCTGGCTAAGATCCTTTTGTTTTTTGATCTAGCTGAGTGTTGTTATTTTATTCAGCCGCAGTTGCTTATTTGTATTCCAGATAATATCCTTTGTCTGTTGATCTAGTCGAGTATTGTTAGTTTATTCAGCCGCATTCGGCCATTTTGTAATCCATAGAGATATCATAATACAAACTTTGCATTCCTTTGTCGCATTTATTATTTGTATGATTATTTATATGTTGTAAACCTTTGATTGTACACACACATTAGCAACATTTCCTAGACTAGCCAAGTCAGGAACATTACAGTGGTATCAGAGATTTAGTCCTGCCAGCCTGTGACTAAAGGCAATGAGTGTAGCAGAAGATGCAAAGGTCCGTGAGAACGTAGGTGACGAATATGTCACTTACAACAGGCATCAGGAAAGAAGGCATAGACTTGATTTTCCCCCTTTTCCTCTTAGCTCGGAGGAAGAGGAAGAGGCACACAGAGAAGTAGAGAGAAGGGTATAGCATGAGGCTAAGTGCAAGGAAAAGAGGATGCTAGGAGACATATATGAGTGACTAGAGGGAAGTGGCAAGGCCCTATTGATCCATAGGCAGCTTTCATGTAGGTTATCAACGATATGTTAGCCAGTGAACGGACCATGTCTCAGTCCTTGGCACAGGTTGTTGATAGATTGGCTAGAGTGGGAACCCCAGATACACAAGTCTCGCATGCCGCACAGGGGAACTCAAGAGTAGGCATTAGACCCTAATCACTCACTTGCTGATGCAGGAGCATCCATCACGACAAGTAAAACTAACGTGGAAGCAGAAGCCAGCTGGAAGACGTCCGGCGCAAGTTTTTTTGAATTTTTAAAATTATCCCTTGAATTTGATGCGCTGAATATAAATGAGATCATTTAATTTAGGTGCCTTGGTAAGAATGTAATCAGACCTCGAGCCATACGCTCTCATCTGAAGTAGATGGAGGCATTTATAGTAGTAGTTACAGGTAGATAGAATTGAATTCTTAGATTAGATAGTTCTAGAAGGAAGAGGGAAAACCGAATATAGACACCCTCATTTGTATCATTGTAACGTTAGAGAGATTAAGCAACAGGAGTAAGAATAAGAGTCTGGAGCATAGGAGAATAGCAGAGAGTTGTAGAAGAACATCCATGTATAGATCTTGAATTAATAGAAGAAGTTGATTCAGATTCATGGTTGTTTTGTTATTCTCTGTGTATGTGTGTTGAATGCTCTGCTTATGAATATTATTTCTTGTTATGCATTTGTTGTTATACTGTGTGTATGATTTCGTGGGTTAAGATAAAAATATGATAGGAAGTGAGGTGAGTTACAATTGTTTCTCCTTTGAGAAAGGATTCCTGCAAGGAGTGCAGTTGAAGTCGTCCGCAAGGAGTGCGTTGACAGAAGGCTCGGGAGTTAAACTCTTGTTCTCAAACACTCAGAAGTGAAAGTGGATTGTTGAAGCTGTGCAAGGAGTGCATAGTCTAAGGGAGAAATTCTCAGTCGTGAAACTGAGCAGAAGTGTTGAAGGACTGCTGCTACGGGCATACGCAGAGTCAAAGTAGCCCGAACAATTGAAGTGTTCATAGATTTTCCGCAAAGAGTGCGTGCAAAGAACCTCGTTGAGGTTGAAGTGATTTAAAAAATCTTAGGAAGGACAGGCCTCTGAGTCGCTGAAGACCAACGTAGACCAGCGGGACGTGAAGTCAGAAATAAGCATCGCAGGTTGGTGAAGCGGTGAAAGAATCGCGTGGGGAGATACTTCTTTCATTTCATGGATTACACAAGAAAGATCGGACGGTCGAAATCCTCTGAGGAGATTTCGTGAAGTTCCGAGGATCGTTGGATCTTGCAGAAGTGCAACGAGGTTACGGTGCGAGGGTCCAAGGAGTTTGAAGCTCAGGAGAGGCAGGGCCGTTGGTTCAGAGTCACAAGAACTGTCAAATCTACATGCGGTATTGTGTATCGGGGACCTGGGAGTTCGCAGGCGGAAGACCCGAGTATTGGGTGTTCAAAGTCATGAGGCACGAGGACGCGAAGTGGCGAGAGATTGGTAGCCATCCATCTAAGGGGACAGGTGTAAAGAGATCAAGAGATATCGCGAACTCGGGAGCTCGCAAGGTAGAGGTCCAAGTATTGGGGTTGCAAAGTCACGAGGCGACGAAGGAGTGAGGGGATCGTAGCCGTCCATATGAGGAGGACAGGTGGTGAGAGATCAAGGGATCTCATGAACTTGGGAGTTCGCAGGTTGAGAGTCCAAACATTGGCTACTCAAAATTCGCGAGGACGCGAGGTAACGAGAGAAGGACAGTTGTTAGATCCAGAACGCAGGAGGACCGTTGGATCTGTGCGAGAGATCGTATCTCGGGACCTCACAAGAAAAGGTTCAAGAGTTTGGTCACGGGGATCGCGAGGTCGCGAGACAGCGATATCCAGACAGTTGGAGGATAGTGTGGGCCATAGCAGAGCACAAGTGAAATACAGGTGTCACGGAGCCTCAGGATCTTGCTGCAAGAAGTCTCGATGAATTGACATTAGGAGTCGCAAAGTGTCGAGGAGCCGAGGTTCATGTGGACGCGTGGCAAAGTATAAGGTGGGACCGCGCATCTCAGGGACTCGTGAACTAAGAAGGTGAAAACTCGAAGGTTCAACCGACGAAGTCGCGAGGTTATGAGATTGCGAGAGGCGCTAACATATAAGCTTAGGCCACGGTTGCATGAGGAAGGGGCTACACCCGTATCACTAGATTGGGTATCGCAAGATTTAAAAGGAAAGGTTTGGAGGTTTGAATTACGAACTCGCGACATAGCGAGATTCAGCTGACCTTGGAGAAAGATTGTTGTGGGTGCAGATTTCCCGATAGGGAAATAGAAGAACCTTTGAGTTCTTCGGGCCGAGAGAAGAAGGTCCTGTGAAAGAGGACATGCCCGAGTGGTGCGTTTGCGTCAGAGTGGTATCATAGCATAGAAAAGTTTCTTAGCTTTCTGTAGCAGAGAAAGAGGGATAATTCACCATGCCGCCAAGAAGAAGAGGTAGACAATCACCTGATCCAAAGGAGGAAAGGGAATTGTCCATAGAAAGAGAAATGTCCAGGGAAATAGGTAGGCAAGTACAGAATCCAGAGATGGAGAGAGAAGTGCGAAATCTTCGTGCGAGAATGGAGGACATGGAGACATCACAGAGTCACAAAGATGATGCAGGAGATATCAGTGAATCCAAGGATGAAGGTGATGTTGGACATGAAGAAGAAGGAATTCCAACGGAAGATGCAGCCAATGAGCGTTTAATAAAGGCTATCACTCGGATGAGTTCAAAAACAAAAATGAACATTCCATATTATGAAGGGAGTCTGGATGCAGAAGAGCTGCTAGACTGGATTAGAGCTCTTGATACTTATTTCAATTATGAAGATATCGAAGATGATAAGAAGGTCGGACATGTCATCACAAGATTAAAAGGACATGCATCCTTGTGGTGGGATGAACTACAAGCTAACAAACGTTTCCAAGGCAAGCAGAAGATAAAGAGATGGGACTGGATGATAGCCAAGATGAAGGCAAAATTTATTCCCATGGACTATCAAATTTATTTTTTCAGGAGGATGCAGAAACTGAGACAGAAGCTGATGACAGTGAAGGAGTATACTGAGGAATTTTATAGGTTGAATATCAGGGCAGGTCATCGCGAAAGCAATGACGAGAAGGTGGCCAGGTATCTGAATGGCCTAAGGTATGAAATTCAGGATGAATTAAATTTGGCAAACATTCGAACTGTGGAGGATGCTTACCAATTGGCTCTGAAAGCTGAGGAGAAGTTGAGCCGTAAACAAAGCCAGAGAGGCCGAGGCAGAAGTCAGCCCAAAGGCAAATCAGTCACCCAAGATAAATACCATAATCCCAAGGATGACTGGAAGAAACCTCAGACTCAGACAAAAAGAGGTGGAACCTCACAGAGAGGGCGATATGCTGAAAAAAAGGAGCATCATATTGAGCAAAGAGGAGGATATGCTGATAATGATAGGTTTCCTCGTACCATAGGTAGAGGAAGAGGAATAGGTAGAGTAATCACATGCTTCACGTGTGGAAAGAATGGGCACAGGTTGTTTGAGTGTCCAGAGAAAAAGAAGGAAACTGGAGAAGCTCACATCGCCGAGGCACAAAGGAGAGATGTGGAGACAGAGTACGCTGAAGGCGGAAGATCACTAGTGATGTGGAAAATCCTTTTGACGCCGGAGAAGGAGATGGAGAATCCATCACAGAGGAACAATCTTTTTAGGACTGCTTGCAAGACCAAGGATAGAGTGTGCAAGGTCATCGTGGACAGTGGAAGCACCGATAATCTCATTTCAACCGAGATGGTAGAAAAGTTGGAGCTGGAGACAACTGATCATCCAAGCCCATACAAATTTTCATGGCTATAGAAGGGACATCAGGTAAATGTCACTAAACAATGCTTAGTTGACATAAAGATAGGAGGATATAATGATAAGATTTTATGTGATGTTATTCCTATGGATGTTTGTCATTTATTGTTGGGTAGACCATGGAAATATGATAGAAATGTAATTCATGATGGGAGGATGAACACCTATACCCTGGAGAAGAATGGGAGGACTCATATGTTATGTCCAATTGAAGATAAATAGGTGAAGCTGGAGGTAAACAACAGAGTACTTCTCATGAGTGGAAAGGAACTTCTTACAGAAGTTAAGAAGAAGGAGGATCCACAATTCTTTGTGGTCATAAAACCGAGAATTGTTCTGACTAGCACAAGAGTGGATGATTTGCCAGAAGAAGTTCAGGAACTGCTAGAAGAGTTCGTTGATATTGTGGTGGACGAATTACCTCGTTCGTTGCCACCAATGAGGAGCATGAGTCACCATATAGACCTCATACCAGGAGCTAGTTTTCCAAACAAAGCCATGTACAGGTTAACGCCTCAGGAGAATGAAGAGGTTAAAAGACAGGTCCAGGAGTTGTTGGACAAAGGTTTGGTCAGGGAAAGCTTGAGTCCGTGTGTTGTTCCAACAATACTCAGTCCGAAGAAATATGGAGGCTGGAGGATGTGCATTGATTCAAGAGCCATTAATAAGATAACTATCAGGTATAGATTCCCATTGCCAAGAATGGATGATCTGATGGATTTCTTAAGTGGAGCAAAAGTTTTTTCAAAGATAGATTTGAAGAGTGGATATCATCAGATTCGTATGAGAGAAGGTGACGAATGGAAAACAACATTCAAGACAAACGAAGGTTTGTATGAATGGATTGTCATGCCATTTGGCTTGACGAATGCACCAAGTACCTTTATGAGGTTGATGCATGAAGTGTTGAAGGAATTCATTGGGAAATTTGTCATCGTGTATCTGGATGACATATTGGTTTTCAGCAAGACAAAGGCTAAACATTTGAAGCATTTGGCTATTTTGATGAAGAGATTACAGCAAGAGAAGTTGTTGATTAACATGAAAAAGTACTCATTTATGAAGACATAACTCATTTATCTAGGTTTTGTCATATCTGCAAATGAACTGAGGATGGATCCAGATAAGGTGGAGATAATCAAGAATTGGCCATCACCGAGGAACGTATTTGAGGTGAGGAGTTTCCATGGATTGGCTAGTTTCTACCAGAAATTCATCAGGAATTTCAGTGGAATTAGTGCAGCAATGATGGATACAGTGAAGAAAAGACATAAATATTTTCACTGGATTGAAGAGGCTGAGAAGAGTTTCAATTTATTGAAATGAAAGATTACAGAGCAACCAGTTTTGGTGTTGCCATATTTTCAAAAGACATTCCAGGTGAAATGTGATGCAAGCGGATTTTCCATAGGAGAGGTCTTGAGTCAGGAAGACAGACCAATTTCATATTTCAGAGAGAAGTTGAATGAGGCAAAAGAAAAGTACTCCACATATGATAAAGAATTCTATGCCATCATATAGGCATTGAAGAAATGGAGGCACTATTTGATTCCAAAGGAATTTGTTTTATATAGTGATAACCATGCATTACAATTTGTGACTCAATAGGAAAAGTTGAATCAGAGGCATGTTAAATGGGTTGAATACATGTAGAATTTCACTTTTGTAATAAAGCATATTTCTGGTACTGCTAACAATGTGGCTGATGCTTTGCGCAGGAAGTGTTTGTTGTTGCGGGAGTTCAAAGTCAGGACGTTAGGTTTTGATGATATTAAGGACATGTATGCTGATGATTCAGACTTTAAGGAAGCTTATGAAGCAGCTGGGAATCCAGTTCTCAGAGACAGAAGCCAGTGGATAGAGTATGTGATCCAGGACAAATTGTTGTTCAAAGGCAATCAACTGTGTATTCCAAATTTCTCCATGAGGGAGAACTTGTTGAAAGAGAAGCATAGTGGTGGATTGGCAGGACATTTTGGTCATGATAAGACATTTACAAAGCTGAGTGAGTCATACTTTTGTCCAGGGATGCGGTCAGAATTCAAGTGGTTTGTAGACAGATGCAGGATTTTCCAGCATTCAAAAGGAAGGAAGCAGAATGCAGGATTTTATTAGCCATTACCCATACCTGAGAGACCGTGGGATGAAATCAGCATGGATTTTGTATTGGGATTACCGAGGAAACAAAGAGGTGTTGATTCCATCTTTGTGGTAGTTGATATATTTTCTAAGATGGCACATTTTATTCCATGCCAGAAGACCAGCGATGCGACCCACATCGCAAATTTGTTTTTCAAAGAGATTGTTCGACTCCATGGATTGTCGAAAAGCATAGTCTCGGATAGGGACACAAAATTCATAGGGCATTTCTGGAGGACATTGTGGAAGAAGCTAGGAACTAATTTGATGTTTAGTTCTGCTTATCATCCTCAGATGGATGGACAGACAGAAGTGGTCAACAGAAGTCTGGGAGACTTGTTGAGAATTTTGGTGACAGAACACCATAGCAGTTGGGATAGCATATTACCGCAAGCAGAGTTCGCATACAATGATTCAGTGAACAGGAGCACAGGAAAAAGCCCATTTCAGATTGTATATGGAATGCAGCCGAGAGGAGTTTCTGAACTAAGGGATTCAGAATAGACTACAACTAGCAGTGCTAGTGCAGGAGAATTCGCTGAAGAAATGAAGGAACTTCACAGCCAGGTGAAGGAGCGACTGTTGAAGTCAAGCCAGGAGTACAAGCGCAGAGCAGATCAGCATCGGAGACAACTTCAGTTTGAGGTTCGTGATCTGGTTCTGGCACATTTGAGGAAGGAAAGTTTCCCAAGAGGAACATACAAAAAGATGAAGATGAAGAAAATTGGGCCATGCAAGGTCTTGAAGAAGATGGGAGAGAATTCTTATGAGATCGATTTACCCGAAGGCATTGGAATATCTTCAATATTTAATGTTTCAGATTTATATCCATACAAAGCGGATGAAGCAGAAGCAAAAGGTGATGATCAACCATAGGTTCAGTGGCAGAAGAAGATGCCAGTTGCAGAAAATCCACAGATGGAGCAGATACTGAATAAACGAGTGGGTAAGAAAACCAGAAGGAAAGAATACTTTGAATATTTGGTTAAGTGGAAGGGACATCCAGTTGAAGATGCCAGCTGGGAGACTGAAGAAGAAATTTTAAAGCATGGACATACCGTGCAGGAGCTCATGGATAGGATCCCATGAACATTTTCAAGCGAGGGAGTATGATGCAGGAGCATCCCTCACGACAGGTAAAACCAACGTGGAAGTAGAAGCCAGCTGGAAGACGTCCGGTGCAAGTTTTTTTGAATTTTTAAAATTATCCCTTGAAGTTGATGCGCTGAATATAAATGAGATCATTTAATTTAGGCGCCTTGGTAAGAATGTAATCAGACCTCGAGCCATACGCTCTCGTCTGAAGTAGATGGAGGCATTTATAGTAGTAGTTGCAGGTAGATAGAATTGAATTCTTAGATTAGATAGTTCTAGAAGGAAGAGGGAAAACCTAATATAGACACCCTCATTTGTATCATTGTAATGTTAGAGAGATTAAGCAACAGGAGTAAGAAGAAGAGTCTGGAGCATAGGAGAATAGAAGAGAGTTGTAGAAGAACATCCATGTACAGATCTTGAATTAATAGAAGAAGTTGATTCAGATTCATGGTTGTTGTGTTATTCTCTGTGTATGTGTGTTGAATGCTCTGCTTATGAATATTATTTCCTGTTATGAATTTGTTGTTATACTGTGTGTATGATTTCATGGGTTAAGATCGAAATTTGATAGGAAGTGAGGTGAGTTACAATTGTTTCTCCTTTGAGCAAGGATTCCTGCAAGGAGTGCAGTTGAAGTCGTCCGCAAGGAGTGCGTTGACAGAAGGCTCGGGAGTTAAAATCTTGTTCTCAAACACTCAGAAGTGAAAGTGGATTGTTGAGTCTATGCAAGGAGTGCACAGGCTAAGGGAGAAAGTCTCAGTCATGAAACTGAGCAGAAGTGTTGAAGGACTGCTGCTACGGGCATACGCAGAGTCAAAGTAGCCTGAACGATTGAAGTGTTCATAGACTTGCCGCAAAGAGTGCGTGCAAAGAACCTCATTGAGGTCAAAGTGATTTAACAAAGCTCAGGAAGGACATGCCTCTGAGTCATTGAAGACCAATGTAGACCAGCGTGACGTGAATTCAAAAAGAATCATCGTAGGTTGGCAAAGCGGAGAAAGAATCTCATGGGGAGATACTTCTTTCATTTCGTGGATTACACAAGAAAGATCGGACAGTCGAAATCCTCTGAGGATATTTCGCGAAGTTCTAAGGATCATTGGATCTTGCAGAAGCGTAAGGAGGTTACGGCGTGAGGGTCCAAGGAGTTTGAAGCTCAGGAGAGGCAGGGTCGTTGGTTCAGAGTCACAGGAACCGTCAGATCTACACGCGGTATCGTGTATCGGGGACTCGGGAGTTCGCAGGCGGAAGACCCGAGTATTGGGTGTTCAAAGTCGCGAGGCGCGAGGACGCGAAGCGGCGAGAGATTGGTAGTTGTCCATCTGAGGGGACAGGTGTAAAGAGATCAAGAGATCTCACGAACTCGGGAGCTCGCAAGGTAGAGGTCCAAGTATTGGGGTTGCAAAGTCACGAGGCACAAGGACGCGAGGCGACGAAGGAGTGAGAGGATCGTAGCCATCCATCTGAGGAGGACAGGTGGTGAGAGATCAAGGGATCTCGTGAACTCGGGAGTTCGCAGGTTGAGAGTCCAAACATTGGCTACTGAAAAGTCGCGAGGACGTAAGCTAGCGAGAGAAGGAAAGCCATTGGATCCAGAACGTAGGAGGACCGTTGGATCTGTGTGAGAGATCGTATCTCGGGACCTCACAAGAAAAGGTTCGAGAGTTTGGTTACGGGGATCGCGAGGTTGTGAGACAACGATATCCCGACAGCTGGAGGATAGTGTGGTCCATAGCGGAGCGCAAGTGAAATACAGGTGGCGCGGAGCCTCGGGATCTCACTGCAAGAAGTCCCGAGGAATTGACATTAGGAGTCGCAAAGTGCCGAGGATCCAAGGTTCATGTGGACACGTGGCAGAGTATAAGTTGGGACCGCACATCTCGGGGACTCACGAACTAAGAAGGTGAAAACTCGACGGTTCAACCAGCGAAGTCGCGAGGTTACGAGATTGCGAGAGGCGCTAACATATAAGCTTAGGCCACAGTTGCATGAGGAAGGGGCTACACCCATATCGCTAGATCAGGTATCACAAGATTTAAAAGGAAAGGTTTGGAGGTTTGAATTATGAACTCGCGAGATAGTGAGATTCAGTTGACCTCGAAGAAAGATTGTTGTGGGTGCAGATTTCTCGATAGGGAAATAGAAGAACCTTTGAGTTCTTCGGGCTGAGAGAAGAAGGTCCTGTGAGAGCGGACGTGCCCGGGTGGTGAATTTGCATCACTCGCACATACACCTCTATGAGTAGGATTCCCAGACCCTTGTTTCCTAGTTTCCAAAGGGCACCCCTGTTAGCAGCACCGCCACTGATAGCACAGAGGCCACCCACTCATGCCGACGACATTACAGAGTATAGGAGGGAGTACGTAGCATTGGGTCGTGACTTACATTAGGACATGAACTTAGTCAAGTACTGTGGAATCATACTCAGGAACCTCCCCAGAGAGCCGTAGAGGGGAGGACCACAACAGAAGCAGGGGCATAACCTTGATTTCATCCGAAAAGTTGGGAAAATCATCATCCCTTCTTTCAATGGATCATCCAAATACACCGCTAGATGTTGGGTACATAAGCTAGACACGTATTACAATCTCAACCAGATGACTAAGACAGAGGCCATCAGTTTCACGACCTTACACTTGGAGGGTGAGGCACATGAGTGGTGGTATCATGGACTAGTGACATTGGGTCATAGTCGCATCACCTCCTATAGGAAGTTTATAAATAGGCTCATAGACAGGTTTGATAGGAAGGATCCTGAGATACACTTCAGGGATCTAGCCCAATTGAGACAAACTGGCACAACAGAGGTGTTCATCACAGAGTTTCAGCAGGTAGTTGTGGTAGTGACAGATATATTAGATCCCAGGATGATCATGTTATTCACATAAGGACTCACAGAGCCTTTGAGAGGATGGGTGAAGGCATACATGCCTCCCACTTTGTAGGATTCCATCGTTCTCACTCAAGATCTGATAGACTTAGTGCCAAAGAATAAAATTTCTCCAAACCATTTATGCCCTAGAGGGATCGAGACATGAAGCCATTCTAGAGAGAATGGAAGGGAAAAGAGAAGTTGGATGATGAGACTAGGCGAGATCTTATGAGGAAGAAGATTTTCTTCAGCTGCAGAGATCCTTGGGTCCCAAGCCACAGGTGCATGGGCAAGGGAGAGATTCATTATATTGAGGTAGCAGCAAACAGTGTGGAGAATGAGGAGGAGGAGCAGGACAGTGGATCCACTAGTTCATAGGAGGAGTCAGCACTAGGAGAGGAGAAACCTCCTCGTAGACCACCAACACCTATAGGATCCCACCCTCCAGTAGTCCCACAACCACCAGAATAGGCTAACAGGAGGAAACCAGCAAAGGGAGTTGTCATAGTGACCCTTTCTAGTGTTCCCAAGTATGATACCCTCTGTATCAGAGGGATTATTTAGGGGCAATGGGAAATCGCCCTAATAGATGGTGGGGCCACCCACAACTTCATCAACGCTTCACTAGTATCGAGATGGGAACTTTAGACAAAGGAGTTTGAGGGGTTTGATGTTGCGGTAGCAGATGGCCACATAGTGGAGTGTCTAAACAGAGTTCCAAACTTAGAGATGAAGTTAGGAAACTACATAGTGAGAGACACATTTTATGTGGTTGACCTATTGGACATAGATGTGGTGTTAGGAGTTTAGTGGATGATTACCTTGGGAAAAATCACTACCAACTACCAAACCTTGGAAATGGGATCATAGATCGGGATGGGAAGAAGGTTGTTCTAAGAGGTATGTCGACAGGAGCACCCATGAAAGTTTTAGCCAAGAGGATGGAGAAGATATTTAGGCATGGGGAAGTATTAGATGTCACAGAATGCTTGATCACTACTCAGAAGGATTCAGAAGGTCAACAACAATACCATGCAGAGATCAAGAATTTATTGGGACGACATCAACAGGTATTTGAGGCAATTCCACCAAGGAGACCACATGACAGGGGGTTTGAGCACACCATTGAGTTGGAGGAGGGGGGAAAACCTATGATCACCCCCCCCCCCCCATCATCATCCTAGGAGGGTCAAGGATGAGATAGAGAAGGCAATCAAGGAATTGTTGGCGATGGGACACATCAGACCAAGCAACAGCCCATTTTCTTCTTTCGTTGTCTTAGTTCCGAAGAAGGATGGCACCATGCAGATGTGCATTGATTACCGAGCCTTGAACAAGAAAACCATCAAGAACTGATACCCTATCCCATGCATTGACGAGTTGATGGATGAACTACATGGGGCGGTTTTCTTCTCAAAAATTGATCTACTCTCTGGATATCATCAGAGCAGCATCCGAGAGAAAGACATAGAGAAGATGAAATTTCAATGTCATTTTGGACACTTTGAGTTCCTAGTTATGCCATTTGGGCTAACCAATGCACCCGCTACATTCCAGTCTTGCATGAACCATATATTCAGGGATTAGTTAAGGAAATCATTCTTGGCTTTCTTCGACGACATCTTTATGTATAGTCGGTCATGGCAAGAGCATATGAGGCACCTGGATGAGGTATTGAGCATCATGGAGGCACAATCATTATATGCCAAAGAGTCCAAGTGCGAGTTCGGTATGACAAAGATGCTTTATTTAGGCCACATCATCAATGCACAGGGGGTACAGGTGCACTATAATATACCAGATATAAAATGTATGCAAAACAAAAATAAAATGCTAGTAATGGCAGAATAACAACAATATAACCAGAACATTCACCACAATAACACTGAAATGATATGAGAATAACAACAAAAATAGCACTTTGAATCTGAAAGCAATGTTCACGGGTGTAGCATGAAGCTCAGAAAGTACCATGGATTTAAGCTTTGATTGTTCACTTAAATACAAATGGCCTTTGTATTGAAGTTCCTCATGGAGCCAAGAGTACCCTAGGGAAGCTGGAGCATTGGACTGCAATTACTGGATCAGCTGCAAACTTTTGGGGTCTTGTATCCATTCCTGGTGAACGGCTTGGATCCAATCTGGTACAATGAATGAAAGAGAAAATAGGGATCCTTCATCTTCATATTTTCGGGAAAGCACATCCACAACCACATTGTCTTTGCCTTTCTTATAAATGATATCATAATCATATCCAAAGAGTTTAGTCACCCATTTTTGTTGTTTTGGGGAGGAAATGCGTTGTTCTAGAAAATACTTGAGGCTTTGATGGTTTGTATTAATTTGGAACCATTGACCCAATAGATAAGGATGCCAAAGATTCACGACATGCAGAATAGCCAACATTTCCTTTTCATAGATGGATTTGCCCAGATTTCTTTCAGATAGTTGCTTGTTGGTAAAGGCCAAAGGTCGACCCTCTTTCATAAGGACAACACCAATTCCTTTCCCTGAGGCATCACATTCCAACACAAAGGTCTTTGTAAAATTGGGAAGGGCGAGGACTGGAGTGGTGCACATGGCCATCTTCAAGGTTTGAAAAGCTTGAGCAGTGGCTGGAGTTCAAGTGAAAGAGTTATTATTTAGGAGAGCAGTGAGAGGTGCTGCAATCTTCCCATAATTCTTAACAAACTTGTGATAATACCCTATTAAGCCTAGAAATCCACATAAAATATTAAGAGTCTTTGGGTGAGGCCAGTCTTGCATAGCTTCAATATTTTTAGGATCCACCCTGATGCCATCTTTTCCAACCAGATGACCCAAGTATTCTACTTCTGAGGTGCCAAAAGAACATTTAGACTGTTTCAGGAAACGTTGGTGCTGAGAGAGTAGACGGAGAACTCGATCCACATGAGAAAGATGGTCTGTCCAAATTTTGCTATAGATGAGGATATCATCAAAGAAAACTAAGACAAAATGGTAGAGAAAAGGATGGAAGACATGATTCATGAGGCTTTGGAAGGTGGAGGGGGCTTTACACAAGCCAAAGGGCATGACCAAAAATTCATAGTGGCCCTCATAAGTGCTAAAGGAAGTCTTGGGAATATTTTCCTCGTTCATACGTATCTGGTGGTAGCTCGAATGAAGATCCAGTTTAGTGAAGAATTGGGCACCACTCAATTCATCCAGGAGGTCGTCAATGACAGGAATGCGGAATTTGTCTTTGATGGTAAGTTTTTTGAGGGCATGGAAGTTAGGACACATTCACCAAGAACCTTCTTTCTTCAAGACCTTGACCACAGGAGACGAATAGGGGCTCATATTAGGCCAGATAATGCCTACATTAAGGAGTTCCTGGACCATTTTCTCAATTTCATTTTTTGGGGAAAAGGGGTGACGATACAGACGGATATTGGGAGGAAGGATTCCTGGTACAAGGGGAATGGAATGATCATGAACACCACGGGAAGGAGGGAGGCCTTGGGGAGTGGAAAAGACCAATTGATGTTTAGAAAGGATGGCTTGGAGTTATTGCGGTACGGAAGGTGTCTCTGTTGCTTGTATGGCATGGAGTTGGGCGATAACACTAGAATGACCCTTTTTTAGCAGCGTTTCCATGCAATGGAAACTAATGATCTCAGGTGAACCTATGGTGATGCCTTGGAACTTATATTGGTGGACCTATTGGTTGAATTGCATGGTTAAGTCTTTAAAATCCATGAGAATGGGACCCAAAGTCCTTAGCCAGTCTGCACCCATCACAATGTCACAACCTCCCATGTCGATAAAAAACATATGGGATTTCAGGTGGTAGTCACCAATTTGGAGACACACATTTTCACAATGCCCTCCACATTTCATGGAACCACCATTGGCAATCATGATTTGGAAATTATTGACGGAATGGATGTAGGAATGAGTTTCTTGGGAAATGTGGCGATGAATAAAATTATGGGTGTTTCCACTCTCAACCAGGATGATGACCTCCCGATGCTTGACGTAACCGATTAGCTTGAGGGTTTGGGGAGTGGAGAAGCCAGTGAGAGAATTGAGGGAAATGACTGGTTCTACTTCGGGAGGGTCTGAGGGAGGGGTTATGTTAGTGGATTCAGGTGATTCAGACATAGAGGGAGTTTCTTCATCTTCTTCTGAAATCTCCTCGGAGATGGCCATAAAAATATTTTGTTCTTTACACTTGTGGCCCGGGAAATATTTTTCATCACAGTTATAACAAAGGCATTTGAGTTGGCGTTCAGCCATTTCATCCCAGGTTAATTTTTGGATCTTTAGTGGAGCAGAGGGAGTAGTGGGATTTACTGGTTTAGGGTGAGGGATGAAGGAGGGTTTGTGGTTTTAAGAATATACAACCTGTTGTGCTTCTTTATCTCTTTTGGTAGCCTCCACCAACCTCTCAGGCTGAGCCATTAGGACATGGGCCCGAATTTCATCCTTGAGGCCGCTGATAAAACACTCTCGGAAAAAGGCATCAAACATGCCATCTGTTCTAAAATCCAGGTGCTCAAAGGCAGCTATAAATTCTTCCATTGTTCCTAATTGTTTCAGCTTTGTCAAATGGCCCAAATGGTTGGTCTCAGCGTCAAAGCGTTCATAAATCTTTGCCACAAATTGTGTCCAAGCAATATACCCTTGACAAGATTTTTTTCTCCATTGCCACCATTGCCAACGTTCTTGATCTAGATGGAGAAAACCATACCGGAGTTTGGCCAAGTCATCTGTAATGTTGTATAAAGAGAAGTAATGTTCCATTTGGGTTGCCCAACCAGTAGGGTCCGAGCCATAAAATTTGGTCACATCCACCAGTGGAAGGCGTAGGTCATGTTGAAAGTGATGGTTTTGCAAGGTATGGGAATGAGAGGAATGGTCACCTTCAGTATGTGGGGATGAGGAAGAGGAAGGGTTATCTGTAAGGATATGCAGTTTGGTGCAGAGTGCCGAAAATACTGATTCAAGTTGGGTGGTGAGGTCTTGTTTGATTTCTCCCATTGAGGACTGCATGGTTGTATTGATGGCGACGACATTGGCACTGAGTTGTTTCACTTCTTGTTGGGTCTCAATGAGACCATACAGCAAGGTTTTGAAGCGAGCTTCTAAGTCTTGGCTACGAGTATGGGCCATGAGGATGGGGGAACTGAAAAAGGGTGAAGAGATGGATCCAATGGATGAATGTGATAAGGGTGAAGAGATTGATCCAATGGAATAGGGATGAAATAATGGTGAAAAATGCCCAAATGCTTAACCAGAAAGAAATGTGTATTTACTTGGAAACCCGAACACAGTTGCGTGGCAATAGATCTTGTCTGTTTTAATTTGTTTATGTTTCTATCCCCAAGGGTTAGATATTCAAGGGTTCTACAGACAAGGGTTTTCCCTGTGCTATAGCTCTCTGATATATGTGCAGGGTCCAACAATAGTACTCGGCCCAATATCTCAGGGCACTAACTAAGGAGGATAGACCATACCCTTAGCCATACTATTTGACTACCCAGGTACTAGAGAGTATCTTCCCGAGTGTTGTTCTCAATGACACTATAGTAGTCAGGCAGTCGATCGGTTTACTAAAGAGGGCTTCAGGTAATCTAGGTCGATCCGTACACATATGTTGTCTGATGCGCTACCACTTGAAGGGGTACCAATAGGGGTTACAAGGGTGGCCAACAGATGTGTGCTTAAGTACCACTTGTATTTCCTACGTGTATGAATCTGTCAACCGCAAATTTATGCACGTAACGATAGATCTATGTGGCTTAAAGATGTCGGAATATGTCTCTACCCTAAAAACAAATTAACCCACACTTTCTGCCAAGGAAAGTTCTCTGATACCACTTGTAATATACCAGATACAAAATGTATGCAGAACAGAAATAAAATGCTAGTAATGGAAAAATAACAACAATATAACCAGAAAATTCACCACAATAACACTGAAATGATATGAGAATAACAATAGAAATAACACTTTGAATCTGAAAGCAATGTTCACGGGCCTCTTTGATGGGGCAACCTCCAGTTGAGAAGAGCTCTATGACAATAATATCCAAGATAGGGTTCTCATACCCTCGAGTCCTATTTATACTAAAAAGAAGCATCTAGAGGAAGATCCTTCTAGGAGTGAAAGATTCTATTAGGTCTTCTTACATCCGCCTTATTCTATTTTATTGAAAGGCCTTATTAATATTGACCTTTATTACATACGAATATATTGTTCTACCTATGTGTGGGTTAGGACTCTAACATGCACCAAGAGAAGATCAGGGCCATTATGGATTGGTCGACACCCAAGAACGTGATAGAATTGAGGAGCTTCTTCGAGATGTGCAGCTATTACAGGTGGTTCATCTGGGGTTTTTCTTAGCTTGGAGCACCGCTGACAGATATTACCAAGCATGGGGCCTTCATATGGACCGAGAAATCACAGGAAGCCTTTGATCACATGAAGTAAGTCATGGGCACTTGTCTAGTGTTGGCACTACCAGACTTCACCTTGCCATTTGTACTAGAGTGTGACGCATCCGACGAAGGGATCAATGCAGTTTTGATGTAGGGAGGACACCCCATTGTATTCAAGAGCTGGAAGCTTAGTCAAACTGAGAGGTTGTACTCCATTTATGACAAGGAAATGTTGGCAATCCTGAATGACTTGACCAAGTTTAGACAATATTTGGTGGGCAACAAATTCATGGTCAAGTCCGATCACAACAGTTTGAAGTATTTCCTTGAGAAGAAGGACCTCAATGAGCGGCAACAGAAATGGGTGACGAAGGTACAAGAATTTGAATTTGACATAGAGTATGTCAAGGGGAAGAAGAAAATTGTGGCCAATGCACTATTGAGGAGACCTGCAGCATGTTCTTTGATGGAGATTTCAGCAGATTGGAAATCCCACTTGTTAGTAAAATATTCCAAGAACCAATTCGCTTGTGAGGTGATGGATGGGAAGATACATGATGATCGATATAGGGTCATTGACGATGTCATATTTTACAAGGATAGAGTCTACTTGGTGCCATATTCATGTCTTAAGAAGAAGATCCTCACAGCATTTCATGATTCACCTCTAGCAGGCCGTCAGGGGTTTTTCAAAACCTACAGACAGATCAGAGAGAGGTTCTCATGGAAGGGCCTCAAATAAGCCATTATGAGACATGTCAGTGAGTGTGTGAATTGCCTCTAGAACAAGTCAGAGCATGCTCTTCCAGTAGGGCTACTTCAGCCACTCCCCATTCTAGAGCAGAAATGGGAGAGTATATCTATGGACTTCATCACAGGTCTACCCAAGGTCTAGGTAAAGGACTGTATCTATGTAGTGGTCTACATATTGACCAAGTTTTCTCACTTCTATTCCATACCGACAGAGTACAACACAGTTCAGGTAGCCGATCTTTTCTTAAGGGAGGTCTTCAGACTTCATGGGTAGCAGAAGAACATCGTCGGTGACAGGAACAGTAGGTTTATAGGGACATTTTGGAGAGAGTTGTTTTGGTTGGTGGGGACATCGTTGACACCTAGAACTAGCTATCACCCTCAAACAGATGGGCAGACCGAGATTGTCACCAAGTGGGTTGAAGGATATTTGAGGAACTATGTAGGAGGACAACAGAGAACATGGGTAAAGTGGTTACATTTAGGAGAACATTTCTACAACACCACCTTCCACATGTCCATTGGTATGACACCCTTCCGAGCATTGTACGGATATGATGCTCCCACTTTGATATACTTGGTATTCGGGGAGAGCAGAGCTCCCAAGGCCAAGGATTGGATCATAGAGATTCAGGAGATTCTCAAGTTGTTGAAAGAGAACCTCCAGACGGTGAAAAACCGACAAAAGATAAGTGTAAACATGCATAGGATAGAGTGCAGCTTTGAGGTTGGAGAATTGGTTTTCTTGAGACTGCAACCCTACAGACAATCATCTTTGAATAAGAGTGGGGTCGAGAAGATTTTATGGTCCTTACAGGATCATGCATCGAGTAGGCAAGGTTTCTTATGAACTAGAGCTTCCAAAGGGGAGAAAGATTGATAACATGTTCCACATGTCTTGCCTCAAAAAGGCAGTGGGACAATTCATTAGCACATCAAAGGAACTTCCCCCGTTGGATGAGGAGGGACAATTGGAGTTAGTTATGGAGGAGGTTTTGGATTTTTGTGAGTGGAAACTGAGCAGGGTCAATAGAGTGTTTTTTATCAGACGGAGAGAGCTTCCAGTAGAGGACGCTACTCGGGAGATCGAGCAGGTGTTGCAGCACCCTGGAGTGGTATTCCTTGAGGACAAGAAATTTTGGGAAGGGAGGACTGCAATGTCCCTTTCCAAATAGGAGCTCCAGAGAGGAGGCTTAATGGTCTAAACCACCCCATTAGACTATATCCAGGGCCAAAGAGGGGTAAACATGGTTACTAGAGGTCACTCCAATTACAGGTGTTATATTCAGAAAGTGGCATTGAACTAAAAAGGGTTAAAAGAAATTTTAAGTCATTATGAGATAAAAATATAATTCAACAATGAATTAGGGTTTCAGCACTGATTTAGGGTTTTGGAAGTCAACAATGAATTAGGGTTTCATCATGATTTAGGGTTTTGGAAGGCTATAAAGGAAGGGTCAGCGACCTAATTCATCATTATGCAGATTATGACTTGTCATTGAGGAGAAGAGGCGCATCTTAGGATATATAGTTCAGTGCATTCCAGGAGGAAGACACCAGTTGGCTGATTTCGGTGTTGAAAGACACACCCTAGTCACCGAGAAGATCATCTAGGTCTTCCATCATTCTTCATTAATTCCACAATGCTCCCGTATTCCGGGTATTATCTTTTAGTTGCTTATTTGTATTCCGGCTAAGATCCTTTTGTCTTTTAATCTAGCTGAGTGTTTTTATTTTATTCAGCTACAGTTGCTTATTTGTATTCTAGCTAAGATCCTTTGTCTGTTTATCTATTCAAGTATTGTTAGTTTATTCAGCCGCATTCGACCATTTTGTAATCCACAGAGATATCATAATACAAAATTTGTAGTCCTTTGTCGCGTTTATTATTTGTATGATTATTTATATGTTGTAAACCTTTGATCCTACACACACATTAGCAGCGTTTCCTAGACTAGCCAAGTCAAGAACATTACATTCAATGTCAGTTGTTCCATTCTCTCTCTTATCTCAATGAGCTCCTTGTCAATATCTGCTTTTCTCTTCTACTAGTGGTCTCCTCTTCGACCCCGCTCATGGCCTTCAGTAGCCATATTTTTTGCCTTTAGCCCTCCTGGATATATACCATTTGTTGCACACCTTGTGCAAGATACCAGATATAATAAATATGCAGAACAGAAATAAAATGATAGAAATGGAAGAATAACAGTAATATATCTAGCATAATCTCCACAATAACACAGAAATGATATAAGAACAACAACAGAAATAACACTTTGATTCAGAAAGCAATGTTCATAGGCTTCTTTGAGGGGGCAACCTCCAATCGAGCAGTGCTCTATTACAATAATTTCCAATCTAGGGTTTTCATACCCTCGACCCTTATTTATACTAAATATGTCTATCAAGAGAAGCATCTAGAGGAAGATCCTTCTAGAAGTGGAAGATTCTATTAGGTCTTCTTACATTCGCCTTATTCTATTTTATTGAAAGGCCTTATTAATATTGACTTTTATTACATCTTAATATATTGATCTACCTATGTGTGGGTTAGGACCTTAACATGTTTGGCCCCTTAAAAACAGCCTTATCCTCAAGGCTTGAGATGTGGAAACTGCTACAGAATGGTAGTTGGTTCCCAAGTGGCATCTGTTGGATTCGTATATTTCCACTGGACTAGCACTTCCTTGATGGTTCTCTGACACAAGCGATGCTCATGCTGGTCCAAAATTGCTTTTGGATGTAGCCAAATGGATCCTTCTTTAGCTAACTCAGGAAGTTTTGTTTGAATTTGGCACCTAGTTCCAATCACCTTCTTTAAGCATGAAACATGAAAAACTGGATGTAGCTTCGACTGACTGGGAAGAGATAATTGATATGCGACTTGTTCGACACGCTTGAGAATTGTATAAGGGCCATAAAATTTGGGCACTAGCTTTTGACAATGCTCGACCTTGAGGGAAGTTTTCTTGTATGGTTGCAGTCGCAGAAACACCTGATCCCCTTCTACAAATTGATGTTCTGAGAGACCTTGATATACTTTTTGCTTCATGTGATTTTGTGCCATGACCAAGTTCTCTTTAAGGGTACGAAGAATATCCTCTCGAACTGTAAGTGTTTGGTCAATTGCCCGGACCTTCGAGGTACCCGGTAAGTATGAGAGAATTGAAGGTGGCTTCTTTCCATATACCACTTCAAAAGGAGTCATGCGAGTAGTTGTATGGTAGGAAGTGTTGTACCACCATTCGGCTAGGGGTAGCCATTGAGCCCACTGATGTTGTTTTTCAGAGGCAAAACACCTCAGATATGTTTCCAAACACTTGTTGACAACTTCTGTTTGACCATCAGTCTAGGGATGATAAGCTGTGCTAAGATACAATTGGGTGCCCTGGAGCTTAAACAGTTCTTGCCAAAAATTGCTTGTGAAAGTTGGGTCACGATCAGAAACAATAGAGTGCGGCATGCCATGAAGATTGAAGACCTGGTCCATGAAACGTTGAGCCACTGTGGATGCAATAAATGGGTGTTGAAGAGCGCATAAATGAGAATACTCGGAAAGGTGATCCACAACCACCATTATGACTGATTTATTGCCTGATTTGGGTAAGCCGATAATAAAGTCCTGTTAGCGATATTTCTTGTAGGGGGGCTAGAATGCAAAGGAATGGGTTAAAAACCCACTTACCCTAAGTTTGGGATGCAAAATGCGCCCGCGGTAAGCAGTGAACGGATCTGGACAGAAGGCATTCACGCGCCCATATCAAC
>ML788845.1:191609-207742 GCA_009831015.1 Picea engelmannii
GTCCGGAATCCGGGGTGCATCTTCCCGACGACCGCGATCTAAGCGCCCAGATCAACGACGCCCGCGCGATACCATCCTTCTCAGCTGCCCTATGTTTAACTAACATGGGCCCTTCCCCGTTATGCCATCCTCTGGAGCCACCTTTCCCCTGTTTCCATGTGTCTTCTGTCCATCTCCCCGTTGTTGGTCAGTGTGGTCCTTCTCTCATCCCATCATCCACTCATCGCCTGCCATGTGTCCCGCTCTTTCCACGTCAGTCTCTCGCCGAGATCAAGCCCCTTATATCTCATCACCTACCCCCTCCACTTATCGTCTTCCGCCATGTGGCTTCCCCTGTCATCTCCCTCACACCTCATCACTCCTTATTCCACCCTCACGGCTTTGGCGCCACCATCCCATTGTGCGCCCCATCCTTCATGCTAGCCTCCATGCAGATACATCAAGTTGTTCAAGCTCATCCAGGTGGCAGGGAAAGAAGCCTCCCACGTCCCAAGAGTGCCAAGCTAATCGGGTCATTCTCAATCCCAATAAAGTAGTTATTGAGGTGGTTGGTGGTGGTTAGACATTGCCTCCGTCATTATGGGAAAGTATGGCTATGATTAAAGGAACGTTGATTCGCCCATGAATTTGTCAGGAGGGGGGGTTACATCTGCCGAAAGTTGCACGATATTTCAGAGACTGCAGGTGTTGACTTTCATAAATCCATGCAGACGCAAAGCTTTCAATGCAACATCTCGATTCTGTTGTTGTGGTCGTTCTGAGTATGTATAGGCGTTTTCGCCATTTTGGTATCTATCGATGGTAGAGCTAAGCTCCTGACTGTAAAGTTTCAGCCGACCTCCTGGTTCTCTGGGTTGTGTATTTGTGTTTGAGATTTCTTGTTTTATGACAAACAGTTCTCCTTTTCCATCTATGTTTTCGTCTAATATCAGAGAGTTCATGATCGAATGATTTGTGTTGATTGTTGCAGTGATGTTATGATAAAGGATTTGTTGTAGCATTATTGTATTCTCTGGTCTTTTGTGTTTGAATGTAAGAGGATCTTGCGTTTGAACTCTTTCTCCTTCAGTCTGTGACAAACCTGATGTTTATAATAGACCTTCGCACTTTTCTCATGCAAGTCTTCCCCCTACTCACCCTTACTACAACTCACTGTTTGAAGTTTATCTAAGACCTCACTCACCCATGCATGCCTGGCCTAGTTTCTGAGTTGAGACGACTGTTCTAAGTTTGCTTCCATTTGATCACTCCTTTTAAACAAATTGTGACATTAAACTGATGGGTGTCAGGCTCTGCTCCTGCCAGCAATCCAGGAGTGACTTCTGACGCTAACATTTCTGGCGCCGTTGCCAGGGACGAAGTTGAAAATTTTCCCTGGGTATAACGACAACGAGCTTCTGATTCTGAGGGTGCATCAGATATCATAACCTTTCAAGATTGCATTTTCACCTGGCGACTCCTCTGAGGTCATTACACCTGGTAATTCCTCTGTTGCAGTGCCTCTGGCTACACCTGGTAGCACTTAGGAGACACAAAGCTCAGTTCTGGTCATTGATGGTGAACGAAGACTGGACACACTCGTTATAAATAGCATTCACCTGGCGACCCCACATTTAAAGAATCCACCGGAGGGAATTCTGCTGACAGAAGGAAGTCCATGTCGAAGGGAAAAAATAGGTATCAGTTTATGAGCTTGCTGCATGAAGTTCTTTATTTCTTTATCATCTCATTCTTCTCTTTCCCTTCATTTATAGAGAAGTTTTTCCTCTACTTTGTGCATTCTGATGTCCCTGAGCCTCCTCTTATCCACTCAGCCTTGGAAGAAGAAAGCATACCCTCTTCTTTTGTTGTAGATACTGATCTTGTGCCTTCGCCTCTGCCTATCCTTAAAGATGAGATATGTATCACACCTCCTCTTCGAGTCGAATGCCCTTGTAGTCCTGAGGAGGTTGAGGATAATTCACAGTCTTCTCAGACCTTGTTTCCCCCTATTTTTTCTACTGAGCCCTCCCAGCCTCTCATTGAATCCCATGATCAACCCACCGCTTTTCAAGTCAAAATCAGAAATAGGTTGTTTAAACCTCTGCGGATGCCATATCACCTTAACCCTTATCCTCATGATTTCTTTGGGTATCTTCCTCAATTTTCTGGGGAAGGTCATGTTACAGCTGAGAAGCATATGGAGGCCTTTGATACCCTTGTTGATCAGTTTGAGGGCATTCACGAGGATGTTGTCATGAGGATGTTCTCACGTTCCCTGTCTGGAGATGCTGCAACGTGGTTTATATGTCTGGAGACCGGTTCTATTAGTTCCTGGACCGAACTATACCATGCTTTTTTAAAAGGTTTGGGTGAGAACAAGTCCATTGATCAATATTGGTCCGATTTTAACACCTTGAGGAGAGGGGAAGATGAAGCCTTGATTATTTTCAACAGAAGATTTTTTAGTGCCTATCATAGCCTTCCTGTTGAGATCAGACCCACAGAGACTGTTGCCATGGTGTACTATATCATGGCTCAGCATCTAGAGCTAGTCTTCCTCCTGAGAGCGAGGAAATCCTCATCATTGATACATCTATTTGAGGATGTTGTGGAGGTTGAAGAAAAAAACAGGGCTAGCAGGTGGACTCATAAGCAGGTAGATTTTCATATACAAGAGGAAGAGGCCTGTCAGTCTGTTTCAGAATCTGAACAAGGATTTAGCAATTATGGATCAGATCTAGAACAAGAACCCAGAAGTGGTCATCGTGACCTAGATCCTGCTGCTCCTTTATTTGAACATCATCTTTCTGGGGTAAAATTTGTAGCTGCAGAAGATCCAGAGTGGCTTTTCGAGTATGGAGAGGGACATTCTTTTGTGAGTAGAGAATTCTTTGCAGAGGAGCATCCTGGTCTTCTGAAGCGGCCGGGGTTTTTTCATATTCCCCACAATCCGGTTGTCATACACATGGAGTCCTACATTTCAGATTTCCTGGAATGTTCTATAGAAGTTAATCCACCAATACTCGCAAGGGAGTATTGCATTATGAAAGATTTCCAAGACCACATTATAGAGCCTATTCCTTTATTGATTAAGGAAAGGCCATGGGTGGAAATCAGCTCTACTGGGCTGGCAGGAAGCACAGAGAAGCATAAAGAGGAAGGGATTAGTAGACAACTCATCTCATGTCCAGAGCCTGTTTGTGAGCAGGTGTCGTCTGGCCTTGGCTGGCCTGCATCTGTCCTCCGCCCACTTGTGCATTCTGAAGGCAGTGAAGAGGATTGTTCTTTCTTCCTTCACGAGATTTCCCATGATGTATTTACATTTGGGATTGAAAGGAAGGATCAGGAGGCTGTTCCCTTTTCACAAGATGGGGAAGTGCACAGAGCAGATGAGGAAGAACCAGAAGAGCAGCTGAGCACATATTTCATTCCAGAGCCTATTTGTGGACATGTGTCATCTGGCATTGGTCAAACTTTATCTGTCCTCCACCCACTTGTGCACTCTGAAGACATCGTGCCACAGGTAAACAACCGTGGAGGACAAGAGATGTTTTCTGACCAACTAAACTCCCCTGGCATTATATATTGTGACCCTGTGGGGGCCTATATGGAAGGGTGCTTCCCAAAGGCTTTGGAGCCTATAAATTTATTCCCCTTCTCAACTTTTGGGGGTATGGACATCGTGGTTAACCTCATTTTCATCTGGCTGTCATACCTCCCCGACATTTTATGGAGCATCTGTGGTAAAGAGAAGGGACGAATCACTGAGCAACATGGGTGGCTATGGTGGAAATTCGCTTTCACCTAGCTCATATATATTCAGTTTAGTAGTTTAGGGCCTATACATAAATAAGCTCTTTTGAGCAGGCGTGTTTGTTTGTTTTATTTTCCTTTCGGCATATATCTCTCAGTAAGAAGTTTTGAGCTTGACTCCATAGCCCAACAGCAAGGCACTGAAACTGCAGAATGAGTTCTTAGAGAATCACAGGGACGACTCTATCCCCCATGGAGCCAAATGTTAGCGATATTTCTTGTAGGGGGGCTAGAATGCAAAGGAATGGGTTAAAAACCCACTTACCCTAAGTCCAGGATGCAAAATGCACCCGCGGTAAGCAGTGAACGGATCTGGACGGCAGGCATTCGCGCACCCAGATCAACGGCGTATAGGAAATTCCGGACCCCCCCCGCCTTTCTACCTTTAAGCGGAGGGGGGGGTCCGGAATCCAGGGCGCATCTCTCCAACGGCCATGATCATAGCGCCCAGATCAATGGCGTGAGAGGCGATTCTGGACCCCCCCCCGCCTTTCTACCTTTAAGCAGAGGGGGGGGGGGTCCGGAATCCAGGGTGCATCTTCCCGACGGCCGCGATCTAAGCGCCCATATCAACGACGCCCACGTGATCCCATCCTTCTCAGCTGCCCTATGTTTAACTAACGTGGGCCCTTCCCCGTTATGCCATCCTCTGGAGCCACCTTTCCCCTGTTTCCATGTGTCTTTTGTCCATCTCCCCGCTGTTGGTCTGCGTGGTCCTTCTCTCATCCCATCATACACTCATCGCCTTCCATGTGTCCCTCTCTTTCCACATCAGTCTCTCGCCGAGAGGAAGCCCCTTGTATCTCATCACCTACCCCCTCCGCTTATCGTCTTCCGCCATGTGGCTTCCCCTGTCATCTCCCTCACACCTCATCACTCCTTATTCCACCCTCATGGATTTGGCGCCACCATCCCATTGTGTGCCCCATCCTTTGTGCTGGCCTCCACGTAGATACATCAGGCCGTTCAAGCTCATCCAGGTGGCAGTGAAAGAAGCCTCGCACGTCCCAAGAGTGCCAAGCTGGCCGGGTCATTCTCAATCCCAATAAAGCAGTTATTGAGGTGGTTGGTGGTGGTTAGACATCGCCTCCGTCATTATGGGAAAGTCCGGCTATGATTAAAGGCACGTCGATTCGCCCATGAATCTGTCAGGAGGGGGGGTTACGTCTGCCGAAAGTTGCACGATATTTCAAAGATTGCAGGGGTTGATTGTCAGAAAGCCATGCAGACGCAAAGCTTTCAATGCAACGTCTCGATTCTGTTGCTGTGGTTGTTCTGAGTATGTATAGGCATTTTCGCCATTTTGGTATCTATCGATGGTAGAGCAAAGCTCCCGACTGTAAAGTTTCAGCAGACATCCTGGTTCTCTGGGTTGTGTATTTGTGTTTGAGATTTCTTGTTTTATGACAAACAGTTCTCCTTTTCCATCTCTGTTTTCGTCTAATATCAGAGAGTTCATGATCGAATGATTTGTGTGGATTGTTGCAGTGATGTTATGATAAAGGATTTGTTGTGGCATTATTGTATTCTCTAGTCTTTTGTGTTTGAATGTAAGAGGATCTTGCGTTCGAACGCTTTCTCCTTCAGTCTGTGACAAACCTGATGTTTATAATAGACCTTCGCACTTTTCTCATGCAAGTCTTCCCCCTACTCACCCTTACTACAACTCACTGTTTGAAGTTTATCTAAGACCTCACTCACCCGTGCATGCCTGGCCTAGTTTCTGAGTTGAGACGACTGTTCTGAGTTTGCTTCCATTTGATCACCCCTTTTAAACAAATCGTGACATTAAACTGATGGGTGTCAGGCTCTTCTCCTGCAAGCAATCCAGGAGTGACTTCTGACGCTAACAATTCCATAGAGATATCCTTCGAAATCGCTGGTGGAATCGGAAGCAGTTGTAGTGTGCCTAGAGATTTGACTGTTTCTCCCTTGTTGCGTTGAAACACCTCACATTCAACGAAAAAATTACGGATGTCCTGTTTCATACCATCCCAGAAAAAGGAACGTTTGACTATGTCATATGTTTTGGTGAACCCTAAGTGCCCCACTGTGGGTGTAGCATGAAGCTCAGAAAGTACAGTGGATTTAAGATTTGATTGTTTACTTAAATACAAACGGCCTTTGTATTGAAGCTCATCCCGGATCCAAGAGTACCCTGGGGGAGCCAGAGCCTTGGTCTGCAATTGTTGGATCAGATGCAAACTTTTGGGATCTTGAAGCCATTCCTGGTGCACATCTTGGAACCAATCGGGTACAATGAAGGAAAGAGAAAAAAGGGATCCTTCTTCTTCATATTTTTGGGACAGTGCATCCATCACTACATTGTCTTTTCCCTTCTTGTAAATGATCTCATAATCATAACCAAAGAGCTTAGTCACCCATTTTTTTTTCTCCTGGGAGGAAATGCGTTGTTCCATAAAGTACTTGAGGATTTGATGGGTCGGTCTTGATTTGGAAGCATTGCCCCAAGAGATAAGGGTGCCATAGATTAACGACATGCAGAATAGCCAACATTTCCTTTTCATAAATGGGTTTGCCCAAATTCCTTTCAGACAGTTGCTTGCTGGTGAAGGCCAAAGGTAGACCCTCTTACATAAGGATAGTGTTGATTCCTTTCCCTGAGGCACGACATTCCAACACAAAGGTATTTGTGAAATCAGGAAGGCCAGAACCGGACTGGTGCACAATTTCGTCTTCAAGGTTTGAAAAGCTTGAGCAGTGGCTGGAGTCCAAGTGAAGGAGTTCTTTTTTAGGAGAGCAGTGAGAGGTGTTGCAATCTTTCTGTAATTCTTAACAAACTTGTGATAATACCCTGTTAAGCCCATAAATCCATGCAATCTTTTGAGAGTCTTTGGGTGTGGCCAATCTTGCATAGCTTCAGTCTTTTTTGGATCCACCCTGATGCCATCCTTTCCAACCAAATGACCCAAGTATTCTACTTCTGAGGCACCAATAGCACATTTAGACTGTTTCAGGAAAAGTTGGTGCTGGGAGAGGAGATGGAGAACTTGATCCACATGAGTAAGATGGTTTGTCCAGGTTTTTCTATAGATGAGGATATCATCAAAGAAAACTAAGACAAAATGATGGAGAAAGGGATGGAAGACATGATTCATGAGGCTTTGGAAGGTGGAGGGGGCATTACAGAAGCCAAAGGGCATGACCAAAAACTCATAGTGGCCCTCATGAGTGAGAAAGGTCGTCTTGGGAGTGTTTTCCTCTTTCATACGTATCTGGTGATAGTCTGATCGAAGATCAAGTTTAGTAAAGAATTGGGCACCACTCAATTCATCCAGGAGGTCATCAATGACATGAATGGGAAATTTGCCTTTAATGGTTAGTTTGTTGAGGGCACGGAAGTCAGGACACATTCTCCAAGAACCTTCTTTCTTCAGGACCATGACTACAGGAGAAGAGTAAGGGCTCATACTAGGGTGGATAACGCTTGCATTAAGGAGTTCCCAGACCATTTTCTCAATTTCATTTTTTTGTGAAAAGAGGTGGTGATATGGACGGATATTGGGAGGAAGGCTTCTGGGTACAAGGGGAATGGAATGATCATGAACACCGCGGGAAGGAGGGAGGCCTTGGGGAGTGGAAAATACCATTTTATGTTTATAAAGGAGAGCTTAGAGGTCATGCGACACTAGGGGTGTCTATGTTGCTTGAATGGCATGGAGTTGGGAAATGACACCAGAATGACCTTTTTTGAGAAGATTTTCCATGCGATGGTAACTAATGAACTCAGGTGAACCAGCAGTGATGCCTTGGAATTTGTATTGTTGGCATTCCTGGTCGAACTGCATGGTTAATGCCTTAAAATCCATGAGAATGGGACCTAAAGTTATTAGTCAGTCTGCACCCAACACAATGTCACAACCACCCATGTTGATAGAAAACATATGGGATTTTAGGTGGTAGTCACCGATTTGGAGATGCACATTTTCACAACGCCCTCCACATTTCATGGAACCACCATTGGCAATCATGATTTGGAAATTGTTGACAGCATGGATGTAGCAATGAGTTTCTTGGGTGATGCGGCGATGAATAAAATTATAGGTGCTTCCACTGTCAACCAGAATGATGACCTTCCGATTCTTGATGTAACTGATTAACTTGAGGGTTTGGGGAGTGGAAACGCCAGTGAGACCATTGAGGGAAATGACGGGTTCTACTTTGGGAGGGTCTGAGGGAGGGGTTATGTCAGTGATTTCAGGTGACTTAGACATAAGGGGAGTTTCAACATCCTCTTATAGAATATCCTCAGAGATGGCCATAAAAAGATTTTGTTCCTTACACTTGTGACCCAGAAATATTTGTCATCACAATTATAACAAAGGCCTTTGAGTTGGCATTCAGCCATTTCATCCCTGGTCAATTTTTGTATTTTTAATGGGGCGGAGGGAGTAGTGGGAGTGACGGGTTTAGGGTGAGGGATAAAGGAGGGTTTTCATTTTTGAGATGATACAACCTATTGTGCTTATTTATATCTTTTAGTAGCCTCCACCCAAGTCGAGGGACGAGCCATGAGGACATGGGCCCGAATCTCCTCCTTGATGCCACTGATAAAACACTCTCGAAAGAAAGCATCAGTCATGCCCTCTGTTCAAAAATCCAGGTGCTCAAAGGCAGGTATGAAGTCTTTTTCTATTCCGGATTGTTTCAACTTTGTCAAATGGCCCAAATGGTTGGTGTTTTTTTCAAAGCATTCATAAAGCTTAGTCACAAATTTTGTCCAAGCAATATACCCTTGACGAGAAGTTTTTCTCCATTGCCACCATTGCCAACATTCTTGATCTAGATGGAGAACACCATACCAGAGTTTGGCCAAGTCATCTGTAATTCCATATAAAGAGAAATAATGTTCCATTTGGGCTAACCAACCAGTGGGGTTTGAGCCATCAAATTTGGTCATGTAAACCCGTGTAAGGCATATGTCACATTGAAAGTGATGGGACTGAAAGATATGGGAATGGGAGGAAGTTTTTCCTTCATTCTTTGGAGGTGCTTCAGAGAAATGGTCATCTGTAGGGATCTTTAGTTTGGTGCAGAGTGATGCAAAGACAGATTCAAGTTGGGTGGTCAGTTCTTGTTTGACTTCCTCCATTGAGGACTGCATGGTTGTATTTATGGTAGCATTGATGGACAAATCGATGGAGGCAACAGTAGCACTGATTTGTTTCATTTCTTTTTGGGTTTTGAGGATACCATATTGCATGGTGTTGAAGCGAGCTTCCAAGTCTTGGCTATGGGTATGGGCCATGAGGATGGGAGAACTGAAAAGGGATGGGCGCGATCAATTTTTTTTTTCTGAAAAATGATATGGATGAATGTGATAAGGGTGGAGAGATGAATCCAATGGAATAGGTCTCAAATAATGGTGAAAATATTTCCACCTGCGGAGTTATACCCTGGTCTGAAGAATACTACAGTGATGAAATCCCCAAATGCTTAACCAGAAAGAGATGTGTATTTACTTGGCAACTCGAACACCATTGCACAGAAATAGATCTGGTCTGTTTTAATTTGTTTATGTTTCTATGCCCCAAGTGTTAGGTATTCAAGGGTTCTACAGACAAGGGTTTTCCCTATGCTATAGCTCTCTGATATACGTGTGGGGTCCAACAGTAGTACTCGACCCAATATCTCAGGGCACTAACTAAGGAGGATAGACCGTACCCTTATCCATACTACCCGACTATCCAAGTACTAGAGAGTATCTTCCCGAGTGTTGTTCTCGGTGACACTATAGTAGTCTGACGACCAATAGGTTTATCTAAAGAGGGCTTCAGGATATCTAGGTCGATCTGTACACAGGTGTTTTCTGATGAGCTACCACTCGAAGGGGTACCAACAGGGGTTACAAGGGTGGCCAACAGATGTGCGCTTAAGAACCACTTGTATTTCCTGCATGTATAAATCCCTCAACCGCGAGTTTATGTGTGTAACACCAGATATCTGTGGCTTAAAGACGTTGTAATACGTCTCTACCCTACAAATAATTTCCCACAATTTCTTCCAAGTAAAGTGCTCTGATACCACTTGCAAGATACCATATATAATAAATATGCAGAACATAAATAAAATGCTAGAAATGGAAGAATAACAGTAATATCTCCAGCATAATCTCCACAATAACACAGAAATGATATAAGAAAAACAACAGAAATAACACTTTGATTCAGAAAGCAATGTTCACAGACCTCTTCGAGGGGGCAACCTCTAATCGAGCAACGCTCTGTTACAATAATCTCCAAGCTAGGTGTTATCACTGAAATTTCGTCTGCACATGGCAACAAGAACTCCACATCATCAAAATAGCAATGAAGTCATTCATGGCACTGAATTAAGTTCACAGCACTCCAGAAAGGCCAAAAACTATACAAAGTAACCAAAAATTGAATGGCGCTTTACAGCAGTATGGTGCGCGCACGCATGCGCAGGACAAAAACGTGTTATTCGCGCATGCGCGCACGACGCGCGGCTGTCAACACAAAAACCCACGCATCTACTAATACGGCACATTAATTGAATAGGTCGGCCTCCCAACCGCCTACGGACCGGCTCCCAATTTGATTTGACTCTCAAATCAGAGCCGGATCTGCAAAGTCGGTGAGTTAATGACCTTAAGAAACCCTAAAAGGGTCCCTATTCACACTTTGAGAAGGTTACGTGACCGCCCGAGGGGCTGCTATAAAAATCCGTGAGGATACACTATTTTGGCAAGGAATTCTAAGAACTGTTATGTTGTTCAGATGGTTTAAGGGCTCATCCTTTAAACAACAACCTATCAGCTGCATCACCGAGAGTTCTTTCAATGCTATGCTCAGTTCTTCTCATTTGTAAGGAAAGAAAATTGTGTGAGGGCCCCAAAGAGCCTTCCGTTGGAGGGAGAAGGAACCTCTGGTCTCTTCCTTTAGCGTGCTCCGGTTTCATTAATACACCAGCCTGAAACCATTGGTGACGCCTGTGTTTTGTGTCTTGTGTTTGATGTTTCTTGTTTCCTTTTACAGTTTTATTTGTTTTTAGTTGATATTAGTTTGTAGTTTGTTTTGTTTCTTTAACCCCATGCTCCACAGCTGTTCTGCCTTGCTAGACCCAACAGGGTATGCAAGCGCTCTCTATTTGCTCACCTGGTGACCGTTTGAACGCGAACAGACCGGCGACCATACTGGGGATTTAGGTATCAAATCCCCCCTCATTTGGGTTTTATTTTCTTTCCTTTTGGTTTTATTAACTTGCAGGGACACAAACCGGCCTCCGCCGACCTGCTAACCGGTCGATTCGCAGAAGAATCGAGAGAAATCCATCCGGAGTTTCTTTCTCGGTAACTTATCACAGACGCATGGGTATTCCAGCCCACATGTGCGTGTCTCGCACGCATGCGCTGGAATTACTCTCTCTTTTCCGCGCGCATGCGCCTCTGTCTACAGTGAAAGCCGCACATTGGAACTAAATTTTTCATTGTAAGGTTTTGGATGTGGGGAAAGTCAGTTTCCTTTTCAAGAATGATGTTATGCATGCTCTAAATACTGCACCACTTAGACCCCTCAACTTATAAAGGGGATAGTCAAACAAACATAGGCACTTAGGTGGATAAAAATTGTTTTTCCCTTATTTGCTTTTCGCCACGTGGATGGCTTGCTTTGATTTATAATCTAAGTTGAACATCAAATTGTAATCACATCTAAACTCACATTCGGGACTAGAAGTTGCAAGTAACAATATTGAGTATGCTCTTCTCTCGCGCCATTAAGCGATCTTGAGAATCAGAAAAAGATTGCGAAAACGATCTCATCTCCCTTTAAACAAAAATTTCAAAACTTTTAGGAGAGGACAACGAATCTTTTTGAGACCCCTCTTAGTTTCATTTTTTCAAACACATTTTTGTAACAGGCCCATACATGCCCACATGTCAACAAAGCTAGAATAGTGTTTGAATTTCTGCTTTCTTAGATCAAAAAACTAGGAGAGTTTAAAAGTTTGTAACGGGCCCACACATGCCCACATGTTCAATCTAGGATAGTTTTCATGTTTTTTCTAGATTAACTCACACATAGGGAGTTAAAGGATAGTAACGGACCACAATGTCCACATGCTAGTCTCCTAGGGCTTTTAAAATTCCGCAAGGTTGTAACAATGACATCTATCTTATTTAGGTAATCAAACTCTTGTAAAGGACCAAGCGATGTCCACATGCTGCAAGGTGACATCTAAATAACTAAAAATTGGTACACTTTCACTCACACACAAAAGTCACTTTTGCACTCACATAGCCTCTTCTCGAAACGTGGAGGTCTAAGTAGGTTTCCTCCCAAGGGATTCTGAAAACACCCCATATTTTCTTGATAAGACTATCCACTCCCACTTTTAAATAAAACGAGGTTGGTTTACACCCCTAGCCTCACAAAACAAATTCATCTAAAATCTTTCTAAACAACTCACTAAGTTGTCCTCCACAGGAGGCGCCAAAAGAAAATTTTAGTCTAGGTAGGATTTCGGGGGTAGGCATCCAAATAACCCCCCGTTATCTGGTTCTCACATTTTCAAACATAGAAGTTGACAAATAGGGGACTTTAAATCCTCCAAGTCCAGCGTTCCAATCACCATAAGGCAGGGAGATACCCGTGAAGGGTCGAAGTCCGAGGTCCGGTTGTTCTGTGCATCTCCCCTTGAGGCACCCACCTCTTGGAAGGGATCCAGCCCGTGACCCATTTCTTAGGCCGAAAATCTAAATTTCGTGCTTGGACCGAGGTACCTAGTGACCAACTGCAGGACATCTACCCAGGTGGCGATTGTGGGCTGCAATCGCACCTTGATTGGATTTTGTGTGGCTATTGGGAGGTATCGCCGGCTCTTTCGGGATATTGCACCCTCTACCCCTCATTATAACCAGTTATTTCATCTTTCACTAGTATCTCTTCCGGTGACTTCAAACCCCACTGTTGAGAGCTATTGGAAGGTCCAGTACTTTTTGAGAGGAATGACGTTACGTCTTCTAGGACACGAGCATTTTCTTTCTTTTGATTCCCCCATGCAGACAAAACCCTCTTACCCACATATATGCTTCTTTTTCATTTATGTATGATGCACATCGGATTACAGTTTAATTTGGATATATATATTGTGTAAACATTTTCAACGCAAAGGCTTTTTGAGTTTCTATATTTCTCTCATCACTTGTTGCACACATCCACACAACTAGCCCGACATCATAGGGGAACCACAGAACCCCCGTCATTCACGACGTTTACTCAACCTTCCTCCTATCTTAGGGGGAGTATCTGGTCATACCCGTTCAAAGGTACCTCCTTCACACACTCCTGCGAGTGCTACCATTTTGGGATCAACTTTGCTTGGTTCGACATTACTTGGGTCAACTTCCCAAGGTCACCCATCCACTCACTCTCCTCTTCACGGAAGCAGTGGACCCACTTCCTCTCAAGGAGGGAGCACCAACCCACCTAGTCCCCATCAAGGGTCAGGTTCACAACACATCATGGCTGGAGCTAACCCTCCCCCACCACTACAGATGCCATACTTGGACTCTCTCAACATATCGGATCTCACAAAACTCACAAATGATCCTATACTGCATGACGCCACATGGCCTGCAATGCCAACCAAACTTCCGTCAGACATACCAAAGTTTGAAGGAAAGGAGGGGGATGACCCCGCCAACCATGTGATGACCTTTCATCTATGGTGTTCTTCCAATAGCATCATGGACGATTCAGTCAGACTGCGATTATTTCAACGCACGCTTACCGGCCCATCAGCCAAATGGTATGTCGAAGAAAGATCAGGGTCCCACACGACCTTTGAGTCATTAGCCAAAGCCTTCTTGACCTTTTTCCAACTACCCATCCACCATGACAATGGTCTAGAACTAATGTCTAACTTCAAACATACCTCAGCCACCCACATCGCTGACCACATTCATGAGTGGCGTAGGCGACATAGTTTGTGTAAAGCAGAAACCACCAAACAACAGTGCCTTGACTGGTTTCTTAGATCACTTGTCTCTCTACTTGGTAAAGACGTCACTTCCACCTTCCCTCAATCTGAAGAGGAAGCCATTAGTAAGGCCCAACAATATGACCTCATTTATGCACAATCAGGATACTTATACACAGTACTTCCTGACCTTCCCAAACCTACACCATTTGGCCAAGACAAACCTGGGATGTCTCATTCAGCAGACAGACTAATAGGTGCCACCACACACCATGGTCCACAACCCAAACCACCATCGATGTATGGCACACCTCAATACCCGTCGGTTTATGGGGGCACTCCTTACTACCACCCACCTACTTATCAACAGCCATACCTTGTTTCTATACCTCCACCCATCAGTGGACCTCCACCGGTACCTCCCATACATCCACCTATTTCCACAAGCAGTGGTACTCCCTCAACAGCAGCTTACAGTACTAGTGAAAGAACGGTGCCTTCCTACGTACCTTATGGATCAGTACCACCACAAAATCCATACTTCCCCTTTCCTGGCCCTCCACAACCCATGGCTCCCCCACATCCGCATACGGGGGTAAATTTTGTTCAACCTTCCGCCGCTCAACAATACCATAATTTTGAACAAATGAATACAGCCAACCCAACTCATCCATCGAACAATAACAGGAAGAAAGGAAAGAATAGGAATAACAACAATCCTGGTCAAGGTGGGAATCATCCCCCACAACACCAACCCCCTGGGGGAAACCAGAACCAAGGGAACCAAAACCCCCAAGGGGGAATAACAACAAACGCCAAGGGCGGAATATTGTTAAAACCATCCACCCTTGTGCTCTTTGTGGAGTGTACGGTCATTACACTCACCATTGCCCCCATATCGTTGATTTCAAAAGGTTGAAAGACTCGGGGAATCTTCCCTCTACCCATGCACAACCGGTCCCGCAACAGGAACAACAACAGTATGTGCAGCAACCCCCTCCCGCCGTACTGCAAAATCCTATTCCACATCAAGGCGTGGTAAACACCCAACAGGATGCACAGCGTCCCCCACCTCAAGTAGGACAATACCACAACCCTAACAATCTAGCAGAGCGTACAATTCTCCTCACCAGTGAGGAAGAAATCCTTCTGCAAACGCGGAATCGTCAATATCCAGCTGAGTCTCCTCCTATCTCGCCAGAGACAAACCCTACACCAACGGCACCCCCGCTAGTAATCCCTCGCCCTCCCGCCGAACCACCATTACGCATCCCTCGCATCCCTTTGCGCATGAATGTTCACAACCCACAGGCTAGGGCAGCTCACAATTATAGCTTGGTAGACGAGTTAGCGCAATCCCCGACTGCCATGTCAGTCTTGGAAGTCCTCCAGACTTGTCCTACACAACGAAAATCACTACTTTCCACCTTGGGGGCAGTTGACCCTTCCGATACTCGACTCATCACCTTTGACCTTGATAGTTGTGAACCTCGCCTTCCCGCCGCAGTAGCTATTCAAGTACCAGTAAAAATACGGAACATCACCGTCCATCGGTGTATCATCGATGAAGGGGCATCTACATGCATCATGTCCAAAACAGTATCGCAGAAACTTGGTTCTCTGAAACTAACACCATCCGCCATCACATTACGAGCTTATGACAGACGACCATCATCTCCTGAAGGGCTCCTCCAAAATGTTCCCATTGAACTCGGAGGCAAAACCATTCTCATTGATATCGAAGTTATCGACGTCACACTCGATTACAATATCTTGTTCAGACGTAGCTACATGTACGCTATGAAGGCAGTGGCATCTTCCGTCTTTTGGACAATCATGTTTCCCCACAACGAAAAGATTATAACCATCGACCAAGTCTCACATTATGAGCCCAACCCCTCTGCCAATGTCGATAACATTCTTCCCCTCATCCACACCAACCCAGACGTATATCCACTTGTAGAGATGGGTCCTGGAATTTTCAAAGATCCATCCTTATTAGGAACATATCATGGAGCACCTCCATTCCTTCCCCCTAATCAAGTATGCGTCGTTACGTCTAACAAAACCCACACGGGGGATACCCATCCTCCTCAGGAGGCTTCAGCCAGTCCTGACATCTCAACAGTCGCAGCACCTTTCCCACTGGAGCCTCCTGCGAATTTGTCGACCCCTACAGTCCACGAATCCACACCCCCTCAGGGACCTAATCCCATATGGGAGACAGTTCCCCAACCCCTCACTCAAATTCCCTTCTTTTACCCACCACCCGGTGTAGAAGCTTTCCAGGTAGCCGCAATGCTCACACTACCCAATATGGTGTTAGCAATCCCAGTGTGGTATTTACATCCACCTGAAATGGTCCCCCGCCCACA
>ML788845.1:216502-231520 GCA_009831015.1 Picea engelmannii
TTATTACAACGATCATTGCCTGTTATTCAGAGTATGTTCCTTTGCAGAATTGTCTTCTTCCTTTATCATTACCGCCCCCGAGGGCGCTGCAGTTGTCTACACCAACACTTCCGTCATCTTTTTTCAGAGTTACATCACACGAGTATGGGGCATGCCCGCCTCGTTTGTACACAGTTGTATATTTTTTCCCACACGTCTCTCGGAAGGTCGAGATACCGGTTCCTTTTTTCTCCAACGGATCGCTCCGAATGGTCCCACTATTGCTTTCCCTTTCAAAAACATTCTCAGTAGAAGAAACATTGATGGATTTTGGCTATACGTATGCTCCTAACCTCATCCATCAGGGGGCATCTGTTATCACTGAAATTTCGTCTGCACATGGCGACAAGAACTCCACATCATCAAAACAACAATGAAGTCATTCATGGCACTGAATTAAGTTCACAGCACTCCAGAAAGGCCAAAAACTATACAAAGTAACCAAAAATTGAAGGGCGCTTTACAGCAGTATGGTACGCGTGCGCATGCGCAAGACAAAAACGTGTTATTCGCGCATGCGCGCGCGACGCGCGGCTGTCAACACAAAAACCCGCGCATCTGCTAATACGACGCATTAATTGAATAGGTCGGCCTCCCAACCGCCTACGGACCGGCTCCCAATTTGATTTGACCCTCAAATCAGAGCCGGATCTTCAAAGTCGGTGAGTTAATGACCTTAAGAAACCCTAAAAGGGTCCCTGTTCACACTTTGAGAAGGTTACGTGACCACCCGAGGAGCTGCTATAAAAAGCCGTGAGGATACACTATTTTGGCAAGGAATTCTAAGCACTATTATGCTGTTCATATGGTTTAAGGGCTCATCCTTTAAACAACAACCTATCAGCTGCATCATCGAGAGTTCTTTCACTGCTATGCTCAGTTCTTCTCATTTGTAAGGAAAGCAAATTGTGTGAGGGCCCCAAAGAGCCTTTCGTTGGAGGGAGAAGGAACCTCTGGTCTCTTCCTTCAGCGTGCTCCGGTTTCATTAATACAACAGCCTGAAACCATTGGTGACACCTGTGTTTTGTGTCTTGTGTTTGATGTTTCTTGTTTCCTTTTACAGTTTTATTTGTTTTTAGTTGATATTAGTTTGTAGTTTGTTTTGTTTCTTTAACCCCATGCTGCACAGTTGTTCTTCCCTGCTAGACCCAACAGGGTATGCAAGCACTCTCTATTTTCTCACCTGGTGACCATTTGAACGCGAACACTAGGGTTTTCATACCCTCGACCCTTATTTATACTAAATATGTCTATCAAGAGAAGCATCTAGAGGAAGATCCTTCTAGAAGCGGAAACTTCTATTAGGTCTTCTTACATCCACCTTATTCTATTTTATTGAAAGGAATTATTAATATTGACCTTTATTACATCTGAATATATTGATCTATCTATGTGCGGGTTAGGACCCTAACACCTTGAAACAATATCTACAGAGCATCATTACTCTGTCTCCTTCTTCACCTAATATCCACAAGTGAACTTCAACTTCTGATACTACTTGATGTTATCAGATTATCTCTTTTCACCATCTCTCCTTTGTCTGTTGTCTGTAAGCAAGGATCAGTCTTCTGATTACCTATGTTGCCTACATAAATCAATTCTAAGCTCTAATACCACTTGATGGTATCATACTATCTCCCCTTTGGTATTTTCTCTCGGCCTACAAAAGTCAATTTTGTGTAGGCTCTAATACCTCTTGATGGTATCAAACTGTATTCTTTCACCGTCCTTCTTTTGTCTGCAGTCTGCAAAAAAAACATTTATCTCTGATACCACTTGATGCAGACCCCCTACCCCTCGGCAGGGTGTGCTGACCTCTCGGTCTCTGGATTTTTCAAATATGTGATCTGGAGCATCTCTTCAATTCCCTGCTAGAATCCCACGAAACAATCCACAGGTCCTTCCTTGAAACTCGCCCTACGCAGCTAAGCACCAAGATCAAGCCTCAACTCCACGCAACCATGGCTATGACCGCACGCCTATGAAAAAGGCATGTCATGGCTTCGCATATTGGGTCCTTGTGTATGAGTCCCGCTCGACTCTCCCAATCCCCGATATTCCAATCGACGATATTTTCTCTCGGCACTAGCTCCTCCCTTAACCTTGTGCTGTGTGACCCCTTCCTATGACCTGGGGTTAATCCTTCGAGCGCATCGAAACTTTGAGTTTCATGAAGTTGGAACTCAACCCAATATTACTCTTCGAAATCCCAAAACTTGAACCTCTAAAATCCCCTCACCCAGATTGACGGTCACTATCCCTTGTGATCTAACGGCTCAGATCTATTCTTCCTTGTATCGGGACTTCACATTTCACGAAGTCGAAAGACTTCTCTCCTTAGATCTTTCGATCCTCGATATCCCTATATCTGCTCCGTAATAGTTCAACGACCCATGCTCCTCCTCTCGATCAACAATAGAGATCCTCCTTTCGCGAATCAAGATTTCGCAACTTGTGACCTCCAAGTCACAACTTCCTTCACATCCCCGACTTTCAAAATGTCGATATTTCAAGGCTCCCAAATCTGACAGTTCACGCTCCTCTTGATCTAACGGTCTAGATCTCGTCATGATTTCACATATCAGGGTTTCTTGTATCATGAGGCTTAAATACCTTTCACCTCCTTTCTCTCGATAAACGAAGTGCCAAAATTCTCCTATGCTAGTTCAACATCTCTTGACACTCCAAGATCCGATAGTCTAGATATTCTCTTTTGTGAAGTCGGGACTTTGGGATTGTTCCCTCCTTCGAACCTCCGACTCGCGAAATGTTGATATTTCCCTGGGCAATCAACGATCAAGATTTCTCCTCAATCAACAACTAGGATCTTGTCTGGATTTCATGTTTCATGACTTTTGGGTAGTTGGTTCCTCCACACTCTTGATTCCTGAAATGTCAATACCTTAGATCGATGGTCCACAGCCTGCCTTGATCCAATGGTTCAGATCCTTTCATGATTTTAGCTATCGCGAGTCCTTAAAAATTTTCTCGTTGACTCCTTCAAGTCATGAGTTAGCAAAACACTAGCTGCTTGCCATGCCTCCCTTGAGATGGACAGTTCTAATAATTTCGTGGATTCTCCTTTCATGAGTTTACTCCTTTCCTCCTTGCAAATATCTCAATGTTTGATTCCATGAACACCTGTATCTACTTCCACATGTCCTCTGATGATGGATGGTCCTGGTGATTTTGGGACGATGGATGGTCCTAATAATTTCGGGACTTGGTGTTTCACGATGTCCACCCTCATGTGCAACTTCAAAGGGTTAAACCTCATGCATGCTCCTCGGGATCCAATGGTTGTTGGTCCATGTGCTCATATCTGACGATTGAAATCTATTCTCCTCCTACACTCTCTGATGGGTGTCTAGACGTGGATTTGACGGTCTATATATCCTCCTTTGTAGTTGATCTACGACTGTTGTTCTCTTCCTCTTGAGCTTGTGATTTCTTCCTAACTTGGAAGATTTTCAAAGTTTCAAAGGATTTGAACTTTGATTCCTCTGTGAGCCCTGTGATTTGGGTCTCGTCTGTGTTCTCCCTCCTAAGCTTTGAGACTTGGGATAAGTCTGCTTCTACACCCTCCTCGTGCTATCTCCCTTGAGCTTTCGTCTTGCTCAATCTCTAAGGGACTTAGCCCTTCTGCATCCTTAGAAGACTTTTGGTGCCCTCTTGATACATTCTTCACTTGATCTCTTGAGATTTCAAACTTGGAACAAGTTCTTTCTCTCTGCACGCACTCCTTGTGCTCTGATTGTTGGATGTCTTTCAACACTTCATCTGAGTGTTGGCCTTATTCATTCCTTGCATAGTTCTTCCTTCAGAGTGTTCAAAAAATATGTATCAACCCTTTCTCTCCTCGAAGGGATATAATTTCCCTCTTAGCAACTTGTGCTCAAGCACTTCTTGTTGAGCCGACAAAGTATTCCACAACTCTGTAAGTGTCTTCTCCTAGACACTTTTCTTCTCACATAACTCGAAATAGAGTTCTCCTTGGTGCACTCCTCGCACTCACTTGATTCCCTCTTGGTAGAGCTCTATAGAACCTTTAGAAGTTTTGTCTCTCTGTGCCTTCTCTGCACAGTCTTTCTTCCAGAGTGTTCAGTAACTCTGAGGCTCCTCCTTGAGTATGTGAATCCTTCTGGTGTGCCCTCCTGGCACATCCCCTCCTGAAATAGATTCGATATTCAGGTGTGCACTCCTTGCACTGGCTACAAAACTTCCAAAATTTTTTTGTTCACTCCTTTCTCATCCTAAAGAACCCATACTGAAACCAGCAAACTCACAAACAGATATTAAAATCTATCAATCACCTATAGACGAAGTCTAGCATACATCTACAACATACAAATGAAATTCAATGGAATAAACACACACTGACAAATCATGGCAGGAAAAATTGATTTGTATTAATCTCAAATGTTTGTACAAATGTGTTTACAAAAACTGGACTACCAGAGAGTCTCAGTTCTCTCAAGCTCTCTCTCAGAATTTCTAACACCTCCTAAGGCCTCTCTCCCCGAGATTTCTCTCTCAAGTCTCCTATTTTCTAATTACCCTAATTACAAAAAGAGGGCTCTATAAGCTTATCCTCTTCACTGTCTTAGTGCCATATCTTTCTAAGTTACGATAGCATACCTCTACGGCTAGATGCCATGAATGGATGTCACATACCTAACTATGATCTGGACTTATTGTAGGCAACCATTAAAGGGAGCCTCAACCACTACTTGTACAGAGGCCTGGACGAATCTTACAACTTTACAACATGAATGATCTGTATCAAATCATATTCCAAAAATTTAAAAGTAGGAGGGTTTGTGCCTCTCCCTTTCTCCATGAATTCACATTGAATGTGTTGCCTCACTGGAATGTTGATGACATGGAGTGATGCTCCTGCAACATACGTCCACCAAGCAAAGGTATCAGTTGTCTTATTATTCAGCTAATGGAGATTACAACAACTCACTCACTCTCACACTCATGTCTACCTCTATGGGATTACATAAATACATTTACACATGAAACTGATTATTTGAAATTGCTCTCTAATTTGGTCTCATTAGTTACAACCAATCACTAATTTATAGGATCTAGAATCCTTAAACTAAGAAATTTGTTGTCACCGTTTAATAGTCCAAAGTCCAAAAACATGAATAACTAATCTACAACTATGTTAAGCATGCAATACCAAACTAGATTGTTTTTATGTCTATTGGTATATGTTCTTATATATTGATTTAGTAAAACTAATATATTACAAAACATTGTAATACTAGCTAATATTAAGGCCCAATATGTGCATCATCAATTGATTTCCCTTAGGTGTTTGAAGTGTCATCGAAAATGGAGGTAGAGGAGTAATATTAGAGTTTAGGAATAAAAATATTCACAAGTGCAACCTGGGTGTATGATGTGGCATGCATGAACAAGGACCAAGGAGTCTAAGAGTAGAAAGAGGCAAGTTGAAATTGGTATAGACATGCACCATTATGGTTTCCATTGCAGGGATGAAATCCATCAGTTCTAGGTGTTTCATCCTTAACATGGACATAGTGGCATGAGGTTTATTTTTCTACAAGAGCTAGTAGTTTCTTTCCTACTTTGATGGTGAACTAGTCTCTAGATTTATTGACCTTTTTATTCTTTGTATTATTGTTAAAAAAAAAATTGAAAATACCATGTCATTGTGTTGTTGTTAAAACTTAATAATGATAATTGAACACTATAGTTAAAATTTAATAGTGACAATTTTCTTGAAAATAGCAGGTCACTACAGTGTAAATTTATTTAATAATGGTTTTTTTAATGTGGCAATAGATCTTAAGGTATAGACAACTCCTCGTTTAATTATAGACTTGTGCTATTATTTAGCTATAGACTTGTGCTATTTAAGGACGTATATAAAAATCACTCTTAGTTAAAAAAAATTAATTTTTCTTTACCAACGCCATTCTTAAGCCACTCGCCATCAGAGGATCCATCTTTATCGGGTTGTCAAAGTAGGGAAGCTCCTACACTAAGGCAAGTGGCTCATCTAGGGCCAAATTCGGGAGAAATTTCATCATCTAATGGGGGAACTCAAAGCAATGGAGACCATTTCTTCCTAAGGGGGGAGGATTGTAAGAAAATGATCTTGGTGGCCATCCACCTTTTCCAACTGGGTCAAAACAGGTTTTTGGCAAGTTACTATTTTTAGCAGTTTTTCGGTTCTTGAACTTCCAGGGCCATTTTGAGGGACCAAACGACATTTTTTCACAATCGAGCACCTAAAATAGAACCAATGGCTCTGATTGATCCACCTAAATGAATCTCCTCGTCAATACCTTTCCAACGAGCTATTGTGCACCCTAAACAAAGATCGTATGCAAAAGTTATAGCCCCGGCAAGTTGATGTACTAACTTACCCTAATGGGGCCCACATGAATTTTGGCGCTTCATCTCCTAGGGTTAGGTTTTTGGATGACTAGGGTTTTGGAATTCATGTTTATTTTAAAAACTCCTTCAGAGTCTCATTTCACTCATCTTCTTGTGAATGAGCGTAGCTGTCACATCTCTTCTCATAGATAAGTTGCCACCTTTCTAGCAATCTTGTTTTCAGTTTTCATTTTACAATTTTTAGCATATTTCTTATTTAATAGAAGTCAAGTTTTATTGTATCTTTGTTATTTTTCACTGTGTCTCTGTGTTAATATTATTAATCTGTGGTTTCATTTCGTTACTCTCATAAATCTAGATCACATGGTAACCCTAACAATCCATGCGTAGAAAAAATGTATTAAATATCATCATAACTTCAATGTGTTTAGATTCCAAAATACCACCAGTGAAGAAGGAAGTGTTGTGTTATGACTCTTCCAAGACCATTTGTAACATACAAATATACACCTATAATAATAACAATTAAAATTAAATAAAGATTACATGTCTAAAAGGTATGTGAACGTTTAATGCATATTTATATACAACATCACATGTTATTATAATCATCAATCATATTATATATTCAATAAATTATATTTATTCTATATGGATTTCTTATTTTTATCTTATTTATTTTAGATGTTTGATTTATAAATCAGTTTGATTCATTGTATGGTGGTTATAAACCTCTTTCCAAGTCTCTTTTGATTTTGACCTTTAATCACATATTTTGCAAAGATTATTTAACCCCGATGTATGGTTAAACATTTTTTTATCAAAGTCAATGGTGATTTCTCTCGCACTTTTTAACGATATCCATTAATGATCAGTAATCAAGTGGTTTCTACCATGTTCGACTTTGACACCAGTAATCACATGGATAGATTCATACTTCGAGACGATGGAAATGAAGACCCTGGATATCACCATATCAGTCTAGGTTGTGATGTAGTATTCATAATTTTGTACTAACACATAGATCCACTGTGTATGTCTCGTGGCTATGTCCAAATTTTAGTTTTTATAGCATTGATCCACAGTGTATTTCTCATGGCTATGTTGAATCATGATGACATGGATCCATAGTGTATGTTTGGTGGCAATGAATCACTTGACACTTATGATTAGAGTCACTTGTACTCTGAGTATGGGAATGCCTACCTCAGAAGATGGTATACTATTATGCATATGCTTGATTGTTTGCAGGTTTTCAACCAATGTTTTCCTTGTTCTCGACACACACATTCTACAAAGTATTTCAGCTATCACATGTTCCAACTTCATACTTTGGGGGAATTCTTTTACACATTATTTTGGTCACCCTTGTGATCAACTGACAATATGTGTATGACTCACTTATTTGTTCCTTGAAGCTACTAAATGAGACTTTCTCCATGAGGAAATTAATCATCTTTATTTTCTTAAAAAACATATCAAAGGAGATCTTCATACCTTGCTAAATGCATGGGGTGTGATGATGCTTTATCATCGCATGTTGCACCAAAATGGACTGTGGTGTCGACACATCCTACTTGTGCTTGGGGTGCGACGATGGTCAGACAAGAGAAAAAGGTGAAATTCATGAAAGCTCTAGAATGGAATCTTCTAGAAGATGAGGTGGCCTCTGATTGGTTTGGATATTACTCGCTTCTCTGATTTAGTGGGATCATCCTAATATCCTCATCCATCCCTCTTTCACCCTATATAAAGAGGGATGTCTCATGGGAAAGGCTAGGCTTGCTTATACACAAAGAATTTTGCTGAAGACTGTACTTGTGATAGATTTGCTTTAGCTTTCCAAGTCAGGTTGTGAATACTCTTCATCAAAAGAATTAGAGAAAAGGTGTATGTGTTGAAGTAAAGGGACATTGGAAGGGACCGTGCAACATCAAGGCATAGGTTGTATTCTCCACTTTTATCAATATAATGCAGTGATACATCTCTTCCCTATCAAAGTGTCTTCATTTTTATTGTATAACTCTTTGATCTTATACATAGACCTCATTGGAATATATATATCATTGTTCTCTCTCTTTGTTTGTTTGTGATTCTTAATAGGTTCAACACCCCACAAATCCAAAGATGGAGAAAGGATGATACTAGCGAGGATCAAATGACATTTAAATGGTATGTCATTTGTCCCTCTTTGAACTAGTTTACATTACAATAAAATCTATGGAGAAGCTTGTATTCTACTATGCTCTGTTCTAATTTATTGTTGAAGTTAGGGAGATTAGTTTGTGTCCTCACTTACCAATTTGTCCGATAACAACTAGAATAAGCATGCCTTGGAGGATACCATTGACATCTACTGAAGAGTCTCGCGAATAATGAATATGTGGGAAGTAAGTAAAGGCACTGCACACTTGAGAGGATCGATATGAAGCACGAGAAGGAGTGAAATTGAGCTCCCCACACACTATTTTCTGTGTAATTGGGTCCTTTGTCTAAAAAGAAGTGTTGGTTTTGATTTCATTTGAAAGTTGAAATTCATGAACCCAATTGAATTAAATATAATTCAATCCATGTTAAACTGGTCAATAGGGTTAACCTGAATATAAGTGAAGACACGTTAGTCAAATAAGAAGCTCAATGATATAAAATGATCGATGGATATATGAAGCTACTTGGGGAGGTTCCTGCAACATTGTTTTTGTCTTCCCAGAGCTACAGATTTGATACACATTTGAAGTAGCCTTCAAGATCTGGTTGAAATTGGTGATATGGTGAGAGAGCAGAGAGGGAGCAACTAGTGAGGTAGAATAAACAACATGTTTTTCTTCAGTTTAACAGGCAGCTAGCCTTTGAATTTGACATGAAGGATCTTGGTCTCATGCACTATTATTTTGGACTAGAAGTATGGGAAACGCTTGGTGAAATATTCCTAGTTCAAGGAAAGTATGTTCTGAATATCCTTCAAAAGTTTTGGATGATGAATTGAAAATACATGGCAACTCCCATGGTGAAAATCCTGAATAACCTGAGAGAATTTAATTCTGATCTGGTAGACCCCTCCATGTACTGACAGTTGATTGGATCATTGATGTATTTGGTTAATAGTAGGGAATACATTTGATTCGTTGTGAAAACATTGAGTCGGTTTCAGGTGGAACCGAAACATGAATAGTAGATAGCCGCAAAGCACATTTTGAGATATTTGCATGGCGCGTTAAATTATGGTGTAAATATATGTCTCAAACAATGATATACAACTATATAGATATGCATATTCGAATTGGGAAGGGAGTGCAAGTGACAGAAAGAGTACTTTTGGTGTATGTTTTAGTTTGGGCTCTGCTATGATATCTTGGGCTAGTAGGAAACATAAGTCTTCTGCACTCAACACTACATAGGCAGAGTATATTGCAGCTTTTGATTCCTGTAGGGAAGAAGTATGGCTATGTAAGCTAGTTTTTGGACTATTTGACTAGGTGTTGGATTCGACCGTGATATACCGTGATAATCAAAGTTGTGTGAAGCTTTCAGAGAACCCCATGTTCCATGAAAAGTTGAAGAACATTGAGATAAAGTACTACTACATCCGTGATAAAGTATAGAAGGGAGAAGGGAAGATCTAGTATATCTCCACCAATGAGTAGGTAACATATATTGTGACGAAGGCCTTGTCCAAAGGGAAGTTTGTATACTTCAGGGACAAGCTAGGGCTTGTGGAGATCACTCCCTTGGTTGAGAGGGAGTGCTGATTTTATTTCATTCTGGATAGTCAATGTGATGTTGGACTGACATTATCCCTATGGAGAATGGTCCAGGTTAGATAGATTGTTGATTTATCATGAACTAATATTTTCTACAGAAAATGGTCCAGGACTAACATTCTCTTGTGGAACAGATGGTGACCTTATCAAGATGAATGGTCCACCCCCTATGGCATGAATGGTGACTTGATTAGGGAGGTTGGTACAGGACTAAAATTTTCTTGTGGCAAAGATGGTGACCTAATCAAGATGAATGGTCCTCCCCTTATGGCACGAATGGTGTCCTAATCAGGGAGGTTGGTACAAGACTGGAATTATCTTGTGGTACAGATGGTGACTTGATCAAGATGAATTGCAAGCCCCCTATGGCATGAATGGTGACTTGATTAGGGAGCTTGGTATAGGACTAAAATTTTCTCTATGTCACATATGGTGACTTGATTAGAGAAAGAGTTCTGGGATTGACATTCTTCTATGGCACATGTAGTGACTTGATTAGAAGAATGGTCCCTGTAGCACATGGAGTGAATTTTAGCATCTGGAAAGACTAACATTATTCATGTGGCACAGATGGCGATCTGATCAGGATGAATGTTCCTTGTATTTATGGGAAACTTTGTTGAGTGCATGACAACTGCGGGACACTCAGTTGAGTGCGCATGTTTGAGTACATTTAGCTAGTTCCTTTGAATACCTCCCTAGTTGTGTTCTACTAGAAGTGGTTGTGTTCTACTAGAAGTGGTTGTGTACCACTAGCGGTGATTATGTATCATTGGACAATAGTTGTGTACTACTATGGCTTGGCACAATCATGTTCTATTGGATGGCATTTTAGTAGTTGTGTGCTACTAGCTAATTGCCATGGAGAATACCAGATCACTTGGGAGAAGTTGTGTGCTACTTGATCGTAGATACTATGATGGATTATTTGAGCTACCAATGGCATGGTAGTAGTTGTGTGCTACTAGCTGATTGTAGAGTAGTCAGTGGACTACTAGATGAAGACATCGTGGAAAGATACCTCCCTAGCTAAGAGGGAGTATTGATGTTTTGGTAGCTGCGAGAGGAACTTTCCTCTAGACAATATTTCTTAGAAGAGAAGAAGATTATGGAAGTCTGGAAAGAAAATTGAAGAGTAGGAGAATATCTCAGAGAAATTCAGTTGGCTCAAAGGGAGATTCACAAAGGAAGTTTCCCCTCAATTCAGGTGGGAGAGAGACATCTCCAATGATAAATAGACACGTGTCATGAGTCTAGGGAGAAGTTCGTATACTTCAGAGACAAGCTTGGCATGATGTAGGATGTCTCCCTCGTTGAGAGGGAGTGTTGATGTTTGGGCAACATCAGGAAGTCATTCTCCTAGATTAATAAGTAGTTATATAATATATATAATAAATAAGTGGTTATTTATTATCCAAGGGACACATCCTTTCATGGATGGTCACCATATGTTCTCTATATATGGAACACTCATATGAAAAATATCAATATTTCATATCAATATCTCATATCATCTCATATGAAAAATCAACACATGGTACATAGGGTTGCATAATAATTTCATTATGACTTGAGATGGTTTCCAAACCTAGTTTAAGGAATATTGGGGGATAAGAAGGATTTATCCTTTCTATTAGTAGAGTTGATAGGTCTTTATAATTGAGAAAATGATCGGTTTGTGAGTTTAATGCATGGTTTACAAGTGCTTTCTAGAAATTCCCCACTACTATATGAACAAATGATGCTATGAACAAATGATGCTCTTTATTTGACTTCAACTTTATAAAAAGAGAGAAAAACCATATTGATTTGACTCTTGAATGCACTACTACCTTGTCCTTGGAGAATAACTAGGCTGCCTCTAGTAAGCCCACCTCACTTGATGTTGATAGATGATTGGTCAATTTGTTTTTTAGAAAATGGCTCTTATTAGTAAATCTCAATAGAAATTTAATGAGAATTTGCAATTGTCCATACATACCTCCTAAGTTATTTAATCCATAGGATAACACCAAAAGTGTTAAGGTAAATTTGACTCCTTCCACTTCCAATTTTGTTCATGCTTGCCTGTTAGATTGGTATAGAGCATGTAATCTTACACATAGGGAGGACACTTATTAAATATTTTCCTTGATAGCTCAAAATTATGTCAAAATAGATGCATATTTTACCTCACTTTACTAAGACAACCTCAACTAATGAGGATGATCTTGCTTCTAGTGATCAAGAATATATTTTATCCCATTCAAAGCAATATGGAGTGATTCCTTTATTTGAGCATGATAGATGCAAGGAAAGGCATAGTTAAAACACAAAATTAAAAATAATTAAAATATATATCTTAAATACAAATAATAAAAATATATATTTTTAATTAAAAATAAGTAAAATATATATCTTATTTTTCTATACATTGTCACTATTAAAACTTCAATTAAAATAAAAATAAAAAAATTCTAAAAATATAGATTATTGTATTGTAGTTAAAACTTAATAATGATAATTAAACACAATTAAAATAAAAATAAAAAAATTCTAAAAATATCGATTATTGTATTGTAATTAAAACTCAATAATGATAATTGAACAATATAGGCCTCGGATGGGGTGACACATCGTGACTCTTAGCCACCTGGAAGGACGCAGGGCCTGGACTTAAATGTGGTAGGCCACTCCCCATCCCTTCAACATTAACGATGGGAGCTGGCCCCAACCGTCGTCCTCTAGACAAAGGACCTCTCCCGTGTGGGAATAGTTCGATCCTGCAAGAATTTAAGTTGGTAGAGTTAATGGAGAGGAACATCCTTTCGCTCCTCCTGCTTTTGAACGAGCCAATACATGGATGCATTCAGTCCATCTTCACCCTGCACCCTCGCTGCAATTTCGCGCTCTGGTGCATTACTCAGACCACCCTTTGCGTCTTTTCCATCCAACTCCTCACTCCAATGCCTCAAGAAAGGGGGAAACCTCGGCGTGGTTCGACCTGGTATACCCATGCCATTCAACGTCAACGGCGGCAACAAATGGAGTGAGCGCTCTCGCTGGCTTGCACCCTTCTGCGTCGACGAGCAATTGAGGCCAGACTCCCCTCCATGGCATATGTGGAGGATATTTTCCCGGAGGAGCATGTTCAGGCTCCTCCAAAGCATCTCTTATTCATAGTGCCCGATAATTGGCAGCCCACCAACCACTTTCGGGAAGAAGACACCTCAACAGCCTCTGCAAAGCAACCAGGGAGCATTATAGGCACAAAGAATTGCGATGAATTCCCCATATGCTACATAGAGGAAGAATTACCGGAAGAAATGGTCCCGTAGGAGGCCACAATTGGACACCCCTTGGACACACGGACAAGAAGCGACGTGATTGAAGGAGCAGGCGGAGAGAAACTAGGGGATGCAGTCCCAAGTGAGGCCGAGGGGAACACGCTGGAAGACACTGCGGGGGAGGGTGGCAAGATCCTGTCGCTAGCTCCCATTTCGTCCATGCATGAGTAGTGGCATGCCCCACCACCTCTCCTCCACCCGGAGCACCTGGAACTCGTGTTTGATTTGCGGGGACAAATGGCGAACCATGTCCACCATGTCCTCCTAATGAGCCAACGACTGGACATGTTGTATGGCGCGTACTCCAACGCACTAGCAGGGCAGAAATGCCCAACATGCACCCAACCATTCGTGATGCAAGCCAGAGGAGAAGAACTAGAGGACGAAGCCCCTGGGGCCACCAGGTAATCACCATGGTTATGCCTTCGTTTTGTTTAAATCTTAGTGCTCAGAGCCATGCTCAGAGCCACAGTTATGCTTTTGTTTTGTTTAAAGTTTTATTGCCCAGAGCCATGCTCAGGCTTCTAGGGGCTCAATGTAACACCATGGACATCTTTCAAATGATGGAATGCCATCTGTCGTAGTTTCCTACGGGCATGACAGATGGCCGAAAGACCTTTTTTTGATAGGAAAAACATTGGCTGCGAGATGTGCCGATTTCCGATAAAATGGAGACACAAATGGCAGCCTCAACACAATTGTACTTCTTTTTGCCACTAAATATAGAATTAACCACCCTTTTTTATTTAAAATTTATTCAATAATGATTATTTTAGTGACAATAGCTCTTAAGGTATAAACAACTCCTGTTTTAACTATAGACTTGTGCTATTGTTTAGCTATAGACTTGTGCTATTTAAGAACGTATATAGCAATCACTCTTAGTTAAGCGTTTTGTTTAGCTATAGACTTGTGCTATTTAAGTACGTATATAGCAATCACTCTTAGTTAAACTAATTTTTCTTTGCCGCCAATAGTTTTCAAACGACTCGGAGGACCTGGCGGGTAGATAATTTTTCTTTGCCGCCAATTTTAGTCCCATGTGAAAGCATTATTTATTTATTTATTCTGCGACCAGGGAGAAAGGACATTCACTCTATGAAAATCCTCTGCCAATAGCTTTCAGACGACTCGCTCCTCCGACCTCTGTCTCGCGGGCAGATAAGTTCTCTTCTCAGTTTGTTTAAATGGATTTAAATGATAATATTCCAGAAGAGTTTGTTGACATTGTGGTGCAAGAATTTGCTTATGACCCAATTAGACTGCCGTCGGCCGAAGATCCTTCTTGTTGGAACACGTAATTTCTACCTACCAGCATTAAAACAGAAGCTTCTACTCAACCACCAACACTGTTCATCCACCGCCTCTTGCAAATGTTCCTGAATCTTCCACCGACACTCCAGAACTGTCTCGAGAACCTCCAGAAGGTTCTTCTCCGTCTATAAAATCCTGCATTGTAACCATTCCGCTGTGTGTTCAATAAATCACCATTTGCTGTGTATATTTCTGTGCTT
>ML788845.1:237075-264256 GCA_009831015.1 Picea engelmannii
GAGGGATGTAGTGAATGAAGACCTTTACAATGGAATGACAATCCTCAGAGATGCATGGATCAGTAACGTCTGCCTCTTATGTTTTCCACATTGCGTGGATGTTCTCTGCATGGTAGTAACGGTATCCATTTCCCGTCTCGAGGAGCTGCATGGTGCAGTTACAGCTATCTCTAGTTCTAGCAACGACGCCATGATCTCTAGCTCTAACAGTAATACCAGCAGCCATGAAGATGACAATGGAGAGGTGGATAATAATATCCATCTACTTAGTATGGCACTTGTCCAAGGGCTCTTCTTGATTTATTACCTGCTCACATCTCCCCATAGTGAAGAGGATCCTCATAGCGATGCGTCTAGAAGGGAGAAGCTGCAAAGTATGGATATAGTAGAACAAGTTGTCCGAATGGTGAAACTGGTACTTGCAGGTAACAAATTCTTCCAGTTATCTCACTTGGGTTTTGGATTAAAAATCATAGTAGCACTGTGTAAAGATGAAGGCAGTCTTAGGGGGAAGTTAAAAACCGAACTTGTTAGTGCTTTTGGAGATTTTCTGGGAAGCAATTATGTGGAAGAGTACGGCGCAGAGGTTAAGTGGCTGCTTCAATACATTGTGCGTTGCGCCTGCTGTGGGCATCCAAATGGGCATGATTTTCAGCTTCAATTTCTTACTGCTTTCAATTTTGGTTCATTGTTTATATGAGATAGGGGTTGCCTACTGGGAATTAATTTATAACAAACAGGTGCTGGTCACTTGAAATTTTTTAGTTAAATTGGAATTTATATGAAATATGTGTTCCTCACTTGAAATTGAGTGAAATTTTTTAGTTGAATTGGAATTTATATGAAATATGTGTTCCTCACTTGAAATTGAGTGTACTGGGAACTTCTTCCTGCTTTGAATTGTAATTCTGAGTTTATTATATGTGCTTTGAATTGTAATTCTGAGTTTATTATATGGATTGGTCACTTGAAATTAGGTGCAATTACAACTGTGTTTTTATTTTATTTTTATTATTCATTAATAAAATCAGAATTTATAAGAAATACTGGTTGGTCACTTGAAATTGTGCATGTACAACTGTATGTTATGTTAAGCTCAACACCGGCACTTGTGCATGTACAACTGTTTGTTTATCAGTAATAACTGATCCGTTTCTATAGACTTCCTGAGGCGTGGAGGACGAGAGCGTAGGGATCTCAAGCTCAACACCGGCACTGGCACTGCAATACTTATTTTCATATATTACGCCGGCGTTACCTGCTGTTACCTGTTGCAAGTGAGGCTCCAGTGGCGCGGTTGGTGTTTGTTTATCGGAGCTTATGTGGTATATGGTATATGTTTTCATTTAAAAAATTGTTCAGAGAAAAAATAACAATATAATATATTTTTTCATTTAACAATTTTTTAATTATTTTTCAGTTAAAATTATTAAAAATATATTAATGGTGTAGAACTCTATCCTAGCATGTCCATCAACTTAAATATATTACAAATTGTGACATTTGTCCTCTATCTCTATACCCTATTTTTAATGTTTGATGAAGTGTAGATACTGCTTATATTAAGTGGCATAATTCCGAAGTTGTTTTTGATAATCCTCCATCTCTGAGTTATTTTGGGGCCTTATCAACAATAGAGAGTAGTACAGTTGATGAAATTGAATTTTGAACAATTTCAAACATAAGTTGATTTTGTAGTAGTATGTTGAGATTTTTAGAGTTAGAATTAAACAAGCTTTTAAAAGAAAATCAATAGAATTGGTGATTTCAAAAATCACATTTTGCATAGGATGGGAATCGAGATAAATAATGAAGAATAAGGAAGATGTCAAGATGATATCAATAAAGGCTGCCATGGACTTTGTGAAGGTAAGGAAGATATACATCAATGAACTCTCTCTTCGGGTTTGGATATATATTAGGTTTTAGATATATACTAATGAAAACAAGATAGCAAAAAGAATGATATAGTTGTCATTATGGTAACTATTGAAATTTTTTTGGTTGATATTGTATTTATGGATTAGTAACTTGGAGTAAGTAATTATGTAATTTATTTTTTCTACAATCATCCTAAATCTATCTTACATCCAAATCTATCATGTACTTAGATAACAAAATGGAATTGTTAAGATATTTAATAATGTATATACTAGATCTCACTGAGAAGTCATATGAGGAAGATATTGAATAAATCATATATTACATAGTAATTGATCTCAATTTATTTTTTTTCTTTTTTTTCCCCATCTTTTTATATCTATCATATGGAAATGGAGGTGGAGGTTGAAATTGAAGACCCTGCAAATATTTAATTGGAGATATTGCACTCAAGGAATTTCACACCTCCCAATTTTTTCACTTTTTATATATCTTAATGTTATAATGGTTTTAATGTACAAATACTACCAATTTTTTCACTTTTTATATGTCTTAATGTTATAATGGTTTTAATGTGCAAATATTAATAGATAAATCATACCTAACCAAACAAAGTATATGACTTCAACTTATATATATATTTTGAAATTGGTTTTCAGTGCGTTATTGATAAATTCCTTTGCCTTGATCATTTGTAGTATCTCACACTTGAAATCTCAAGGGTTAATCTACTTCATATCATTTCTTCATTTCAACTTGTATATATTTTTTGAAATTGGTTTTCAGTGCCTTATTGATAAATTCCTTTGGATCATTTGTAGTATCTCACACTTGAAATCTCAAGGGTTAATCTACTTCATATCATTTCTTCAATTAATTAATGCACCCAATCAATTTTCATAGCGATACTAAAATCAATATAGAGGGTTAATTTCATTCCTCAATTAATTAATGCACCCAATCATTTTTCATAGTCTTATCACTAAAATCAATGCACCCTATTATTTTATGTTATAACATTGTTAAAATAAATGTACTAGACTATACTAAATCATTTTTATTGTATCATCACTTAAATCAATGCACATTTTTTTTGCAATATGTCATTGTTGAAATCAATGCAACTGATTGCTCTAAATATTTTATCATTGTGTTATCACTAAGATCAATGCATTAAATTGTTTTTCATTATGTCATTATTGAAATTAGAGAAACTAGTTGCTCTAAATCATTTTTCATTCTATAGTCTCTAAAATAAATGCAACTTATTTGATGCACACCCCCTTCCCTCCTAAGGGTTGTGCGACCTCCCAGTCAAGATCTTCGATTAGGGAGTCGGGTGACTCTCTGAAACATCACTGGTCTCGTCCTGTGTCAACTACAGGTCGAGATATGTTGACAAGTTTCCTCCGACGGATCGACGACTCTCGGCTCTTCGACTCTTCATGTTCTGAGGGTTTCAAGTCTCAACATTCGCCTTCCTCCAGATCTTTTGACATGTTGAAATGTACCCTCCTGGATTCAATGGTCCAGATATACTCCAGTGATCTCCGACTCTCTGCGCTTGGATTTTTCAAGTCTCAAACTTGACTCCTTATGAGCTCGTGATATCTGACGGTCCACGCTCGCTTGACCAATCCAACGTCTAAGGTTCACTCCAGACGATTCGACATCTTAGGTCTGTTTGGATGATCAAACGACCGAGATCCCGCTTCGACGTTCCGGGGCTCTAAACTCCGGGAATCTCAAGTTTCAAACCTTGAGAGATTCTCTCTCCTATTCATGTGAGCGTTAAGACTCATGCACCTTCCTCTGGATCTGACGATTGTCAATCTTCTTCATGGTGATCCAACGATCATTGTTGCTCCTCTCTCCTAAACTTCTGATCTTTTCTAACTTAGAAAATTTTCTAGGTCTTTAAAGGATTCAACCTTTGCACTTCTTGGGGTTTCGGCTCTTGGAACTCGACTACTCCTCTAAAAAAATTTATCCTCCCGAGCTTGGTCTTGTGGAGACTTCGACCTCCCATGCACTCCTTGCGCTCCAGGGATTTTGATAACTCGGAATCCGAAGGATTTCTCGAAGAGAATTTCCTCTCGCCCTCCTGATGTTCTCTTCTTTTGTTTCTTCGACTCCTTGCACAGTCCCTTCGACCCTTAGTCGTATCTCGAATCTGTGCACACCTTGCACTAGATCTTTATGCAAGGTTTTGAATTCTTGCGGACGACTGTGAATGCCTTGCACCGGTCTCTTTTCACTTTTTGCAAAAGGAAAAGTTTGTTTTATCTCTCCTGAGCTTCAGAACCGAAACAGATTCCGTCAACGCACTCCTTGTGTTCGGTGTGCACACCTTGCACTACTTCAACAGACAAGAAACAATTGAAACTTATGCTAACCTTCACAATTCCATCTACTCATAACGAGATTCATTCATTCATTCATGAAAACACAAATAAAAGGGAATTTCAAACAATGTTCACACCATGCATTGGGTCAATTTTCCTCTGTTATATTCAAAAGTGAAAATGGCTACAACTGAAATAAAAAACAACAATTGAAACTGAAATCTCCTACTGAATTGCAACTCTCTAATTTGCAACTATCTATCCTACAACCAGCCTCATTTGGGCGTACAAAACCTCTATTTGTCTCAGAGGGATCTTAGGGTTTCCCCTGGCTACTTGTCTACATCTAAAACTTATCCTACGACTATCTAAGTCTAGTTTCATTCCAGAGCTGTAGTGGAAACTCCCACTTTACTCATAATCGTTCAAGCGTGCCTCAAATATTTTCTCGACACTAAAGTTCAGGCGTGCTTTAAAAATATGCGTTGTAACTGCCAGCGTTGAGATTCCAAAAATATTCCCATGCGTTGAGTGGTTCTGCTCCACGTGCTTGCCAATGATTATCTTGCATCATACTCCCCTTGACAAAAATTCATGGAATCCTATCCATGAGCTCTTGCACTGACTTTCCATGCTTTTGGATAGCAGATTCATTTTCCCAACTAGCATCCTCTATTGGGTGTCCCTTCCACTTGACCAGATATTCAAAATAGGTCTTCCTTTTGGTCTTCTTGCCAATCCTTTGATCAACAATCTTCTCCATCTGTGGTTTTTATGCTATAGGCATTTGTTTCTCCCATTGAACCTTCTCTTGATCTTCTAATCCCCCGGTGTCATCATTTATGTAAGGATACAGGTCTGAAACATTGAATATGGGCAATATGCCCACATCATCTGGCAGCTCAATCTCATAGGTGTTTTCATCAAACTTCCTCATGATCTTACATGGTCCTATCTTCTTCATCTTTAACTTGTTATATGTTCCCCTAGGGAACCTTTCTTTCTTGAGATGTGCCAGAACCAGATCTCCTACTTCAAATTGAAGTTATCTGCAATGTTGATCATCTCTGTGCTTGTACTCCTTGTTAGAACTCTGCAATTGTCCTTTGATCTGGCTATGGAGTCTCTGCATTTCGACAGCAAAATCTTCTTCTCCAGTGCTTCTGATCTCACTATGTTCCAAGTATCTCAACTCAGATACTCCCCTAGGTTGTATTCCATACAATATTTGGAATGGGCTCTTTCCAGTGCTCATGTTTGGTGAGTCATTGAATGCAAATTCTGCTTGTGGAAAAATCTGATCCCACTGATTATGGTGCTCAGTGACCAGACTCCTCAATAAGTTTCCCAAACTTTTGTTTACCACCTCAGTCTGTCCATCTATCTAAGGGTGATAGGCTGAGCCGAAGGAAAAATATGTCCCCAACATCTCATAGTGTTCTCCAAAAGTGACCAACAAATTTTGTGTCTCTGTTCGAGACAAGGCTTCTGGGTAGGCCGTGAAGTCTCACAACTTCCTTGAAAAATAGATTTGCAACATGCGTTGCATCACTGGTCTTATGGAATGGGATAAAGTGTGCCATCTTTGAAAATCTATCCACCACCACAAATATGGAATCAAATCCTCTTTGTGTTCTTGGTAGTCCCAACACAAAATCCATGCTTATTGCATCCCAAGGCCTCTCTGGTATTGGCAATGGTTGATACAATCCAGTGTTCTATCCTTTTCCTTTTGCATGCTGGCAGATTCTACATCTGTGTTACACATTATTTTGGTCACCTAGATGATGATTACATAAACATGTGTTTAGGTTCCCAATATAATATTTTGACTGAGAAAAGCAACCTCTTTCCACCCTTGCAATATGAATTTTTGGAAGGCCATCGTAGGCTACTCCCTTTATACAGTACGAAAATCCCTGATTTCCACATGTTGCACTATAGTCATCCTGCGGGATTTCCGCAGGCTTCTATATAGGCAGGTCGCAACGACGCTTTAAAACTAAAAGAGGAAAGAAGTTATACCAGCTTCTAGAAGTGGAATCTTCTGGAAATATGAGGTGGCGTCCGTATGGTTACGATCCTACTGACTTATCTTATTTGATGGGATCATTCTCATCTCTTTAACCACTTCAACTTATCCTATATAATGATAGGATTCTCATGAAAAAGGTAAGAGGTACAAGCATAAATAAGCATAGAGACTGAAGAAAGAATAAGATGAAGACTATGTGAAGGATCCTATTTCAAGTGATGCTTGAGGTCTCCATTCATCCATCAAGCTTTTGAGAGAAATCTTCATGCAAATGTCGGAATAGATGTATGTGTGTGTCAGAACAAAGGGCCACTGAAAGGGAACTTGCGACATCAAGGCGATTCGATTGTATCTTCTACCTTTCATTAATATAATACGGTGGCACGTCTCTTTCCCATAAAATGATTGATATTTTATTACATGACTCCTTGATCACATGTTTAGGTTGTCATTGAATTTCACTACTGTTGTTGTCACATTGTTTGATTTGTACTATTGCAGATCTGATCTCATAGGGACATCGGAGTAAGGCAGGACCAACAAAGACATAAGGAAGTTATTCATAAGGTATGTATCTATTCCTTCTTTGGTAGTTAAAATCAATGGTTGAAACCTAGGGAAAGCATCGTGTTCCGTCTTGTTTTGTTCTAGATCCAGATAGATCTAGGGGGATTAGTTCATGTTTGCACCTACCGATTTACCCGTTAACAAAATTGGTGACTCTGTTGGGGAGAGTGCAACTTGATTGTGGTTTTTTGTTGGCCATTTGCTCATAGCCTATCTTTGAAATTCTGTTCTAGTCTCTGAGTCTCTGGGAGATCCAATTAGACTCACTGGGTTTAAAATTTTCCAGAGATCCTTTGTCCTTTTTGAAAAATTTTCTATTTTGTGAAACACGTCCGCACTATACCTTATTGGTAGCCCGTGGAAACCTTCCATTTCCGCACCCTGGTGGTTAGTTTCAGTGTGGGATTTCTGTGACTTGCATTATTATTGGCTTGTGGAAACCACTCATTTCCACACTGTGTTATACTGCCTGCCCGCGACGGCGTTTGAAAACCTTTTAGATTGGGTCTTGACCTCTACTATTGCCTAGTTTTTTCTTCAGTCAACTGGAAAGGGATTTTAATACCAGTTCTTGAGTGATTTTGATTATTTCAACTTGGTCTTGATTCATTTTAGAGATCAAACGCCTCTCTTTGATCTTTTTTTTATTCTTGTTTTTTTATTTTTTATCGACAAGCATATAATCTCCAGACTTGCGTATGAGTGCTTGATTGATTAAAATTCTTCATTTGGAGTTGAAATTATAGGTTGGATACACCTTTTGGATTGCTTAATGATTAGAAAAACATTTCTTGTTCATATTTGAAGAGACATTTCTCGTCAATTTGTGTTTTTATCTTCATTGAAAGATTGATTTGGGTACTTGTTGAGTGTTTTCTTTTCATTGATTCCTTATCCTTTCTTAGTTCCGTCCTTGTTTGTTTTTTTGAAAGGAAAAAATTAAAGTCTTTTAAGTCTTTTAGGCGATCATTTATACAGAAAATATTGGCATTCCAAAAAATTTGAAAAAGAACAAATAGTGAAATTATATCATTTATGATTGTTTGGTACTGCATTTAAAAGAAGAGAATTGTACATCGTAGTTCACATTTCTCCAGAAAATTTCTTTCTCCCTACTATAGATAGAATCCATCGAATGAAATTTTGTATCATTCATATCTATTTACACGTTATTGGGTCAAAGTCTCACATAACATTGGTTTCATTCCCGTCTCCCTCTTGCGTAGCAACAACCTTTAATAATATTGCACAACTCTAAAATTCAACTAGTAACTTTTTCTAGGGCTCTTTTACACCAACATTAGCTAGGCTATAGCTTTGGAATAGGCAGTGAGACATACTCCCCAAAGAAAAAAACACACCATAGTATCTTGTGATAGGGAGTGGTCAAATCCATTTGCAACATTTTGTCCTGGGAAGCCTTCTTACACAAGGGTCAAACTTGAGGTCACATTGGGATTGACAGAGTTACTCACCCTACTTTGTTGATATCAGTGTAGATATTACACGTATTATGGGGGTCACTTGAAGGTATACCCACAATGATGAGTGGAAGCCTCTCAAGTTGATTTCAGGCTAGATACCCTACCCTTGCGTGTGGATTAGATTGTTGGTTGTTTCCCCAGGCATCACTATTGTTTGTGGTAAATTTAGTAGCCTATCTCCTTAGGGTCTTACACAAGGTGACTATGGAGGAGAAAGTATTCATAGTACCTGGAATCGATGTTGGCCAGATTCACCCGAGCTCCTTGGATGGTATACCCACGATTATGTGTGGGATCTTGCACCAGGGTGTAAGCCTGTTAAGTAGGTCGTCAACGTAACTTTTCCACCCTAACCCAACCCCTTCTTGTCTCGACTTCGCGACATTGGATTTCATCACCAACTAGTGACTTCAGAATAGGAAGGTCTTGTTTTCTTGGTTTTGATTCCTAGATTGTACTCGCGAGTGTTGTTTGTTTATGTAGTTGGCCATCGATTTCTTTCGTAGGATTTTGAGTTCGGCCAACATTGAACCTCCACGTCATTCATGTAGGATGCAGGGACTACCTCTGAAATATCCAAAAGTTTCACAACCCTTGCCTCTTAACCCACCGAAATTTTCTCCTCAACAGAGTGAGATCCAGGACAACATACCTTCACAGCCACAAAGGACCGATTCCCTAAATAGTTTTGGGGTTCTTTCTGACCCTATAGAATCTTTCCACCTACCTCCTGGATGTGAGAGACATATTCTCCACCTCAATTTAGCAGGATAACTTGTTGTTGACACCTCTGGATTACCTCCCGAGATTGTCACCCACTTAGACGACGATCCTCTTGAAGCCACCAACAAAGCAACTTCTAGACAAAACCTTCCTACCTCGGAGACTGAAGTCGATATACCCACCACCTATGAACCTCTTGAAACATATTACAAATTCACAATACCCCTGTATCATTTTAATACTACAACGTGCTATTATTTTCCTAGTTCAGAAATGCTATCAGTTGGACCCAATTTAACCACCCCTCTCCAACAGCCTCATTCTACGATGATCCCAAATACTATGGTTATTCCCACCAGAAATATGGTGGCCGACTAAACACCTATTGGCACACCACTTTTACCTAGTCACATCCCATGCCTTCATCTTGGGTATAATGCATTGAATGCTTCTATTCTCATTCCTACCCAAGTCCCATCCAGAACTCTTGGAGTCTCCACTCCTTCTAGGCACAATCTTGTTCCTGGTTTTATTCTGACACTTCCTCATCCCCCTTCTGGAGGGTCTTATCCATCCCCCATCGGAGGAACTGACCCTAGTGGCACCACTCAATATTTCACACCTAATTACCAGATTCCTGTTGGCAGACAATTTCACCCTCGGGGACAAATGCAATCCCCTTTTGGAGGTCAAATCCCAATTGGGACGCAACCCCCGATTGGATATCAACCCCCACCTACCCCACCTTATGGATAGAACATACCTCCAGCCTTGGCCTAGTATTGAAACTATCTTACCCAAAATAATCTTCAACCGACTAGGGGGAAACAACCTCAAGCTAGCTCTTTCATACCACATAGTACAGGCCAACCATATCCAGGTCTGTCCAATCCCATTTGGGGTTCAAACATTCGACACAATGTCCCTGTTCAATGGAACAACCCTATGGGTTACATGCCTCTGCACCAACAACCGAATCTACCTGGATCTTTGCATTATATGCAAACTGCTTACGGTCCTATTGATGGGCGAAATTGACCGCTCGTCAATTGAAGAAGTGAATCCGGTCTGGGGTTGTCTAATTAGCCCAAGCCATTTGGATTAATTCACTCCGACAGGTTTAGCGACTCTGTTGATCGATCTAAGTCATAAAGAAAGCGAAAAATATAACTAAAGAAAATACAATAACTTAATAAATAACACTCGCTAAAAATATATATATACATCTAATATATATCTACAATTTAACTAATTAATATTTATGAAATAATTATACTTATCATATGCACAATACATACAAATAATTCTATTTCTATTATATATATAATATGTACAAACTATGAATTTTAATCTAAATCCGTGAAAATTGAATGTAAATTGATTTTTTAAACAACAGTAAAGCTATTTTTTATTTGTTTTCTTATAATGTTTATATAAAAGAAATAGAATATCAAACTATCTGATTAAACAAAGAAATAAAAGATGATTAAAAGTGTTTTAACTACAGGGAACTTCTATATCTATTATACTAATGAAATTAAATAACAGGCTGACCTATTATCGCATCAAATATCTGTTCAATGTGTAGCATCTAGTCACCTTGTCTGACGAGGTAAACCTGCAGCAGATCCTGCAATTTATTCTAATAAATGTGAAGCAGTAATGATGGAATTCAAATGATGGAACATATAAGAGATACGATCACATCAATCTCATAATTTTACAAGCAACCACATTAAGAAAAATCTTGCTCTGAGAACTTGCATATAAACGTTCAATCAAAGATAAAGATAAATCTCTTAATTCAAGTTTGAATGAATGATTACTGTGTGTTAAATATGGAACATGAAACATGGATAATATATAAACTCTTATCATACCAGCTTGTAGTAAACCATGACAGCGAAAGAAATCATAATCTATCTACAAATTGAAATAAACATGACTTGAATAAAACAACAATATGGAAAAGCTAAAGCTGTGATGAGTATTATATTCCATTCAAGTCTGTAAATGAAAAATCCATAGTCTTGCCCCAGGTAGAGATGATCCAATGTTTATAAAATAACATGCTTATATAGGTTCCAGGAAACAAAACTGTTTCCTATTGATAATATCAAATCTATTCCAAAAATGTGGGGGATGCAACCACCCTGATTTCACTGAATAAAAATATCAATAGCCTAATCTATTACTAAAAACACAAAGTTGATATGGATGGGAGATCTCAACAGTGCTTCATATCTCCTTGGAAATCATGGGTTCCTCAAATCATGGAATTAAAACATATCAAGCAATCTTGGAGTTCACGATTGCTGTTGTTGCCTCTACATTCTTGAAAATGACAGATCCTATAGTTTTTAGGCGTTTCTCCTTTGCTTGGGTTATGGACTGGAGTCTATTGTTCTCGTTTGTCAACAAATCCACTTGGTCTTTTAAAGATTTAAGTCATGACTATAGCAGAGGCACATCAGTATAATACCTATCTATCCAAGATTGACACTCATCACACTGTGGCTCTAGAGACTGTGCATTGGCACTGACAGCATTAAGGGTTGGAGAATCATCCACGCGAAAGGTAGGCTTATCACAGAGTTGAATGCCTGAGAATTATGGGTTATCCTTTAGACATGTAGGTAGGTTGTTTACATAGTCATAATATGTATCAGGATAGATCCCGTATGACACAGGGTCCTCTTTAGCCAGTAATCTTTTGATTTCTAAGTCTGAATCTTCGCTCACATTAATCATGTTGTTTATGTTTGCACAGGGTTTGATTTTATTTAGAACACTTCGTGAAATCAAATGACCAACCCTTTTATTCTTGAAATTAACATCGACACTGCCCTTGTGCTTCTTCCCTGTAGGTTTAATAACATTTTTAGTGATAACGTTTGGATGCAAACCCAGTTGATTATCCTGTTGGATAACACTAGGGTAGCTTGGGATTTCATTATTAGGGGTAGGATCACATGCCTGGAGTGGTGGGGAAGAGGCAGTAGGGTTCACGAGGGTTTCCACAATAACCGGCTTATCAACCTGTCCCAACTCACTGTTGCTAAAGCCATTTCGTGAAATAAATGCATCCCAAAAATCGTTTTGTAATTGCAACTGATGCACAAGGATAATTTTAATTAAGCCATGATGGAATAAACTTGAATTAGACCTCTGCTTCTTAAACCGTTTTCCCATCTTGTACAGACTTCTAAGAAGGAAGTAGGGCATATTCAACGGGAAGCCAATGAAACTCATAAGCAAGCACAGATGATACATGGAAACTAATCTGAATCTTACTTCACATGTAATGAATTATTTAACAATAGCAAGTATATCATGCCACCTAGGTTTTAAGGATGAGACTGGCATACCTCGATTGCAACTAGTAATTTTCCGTGAGGTGAACATCAAATTCCAGGGGACCTCTTCAACTTTTGCATTCTTGAACCATTTTTGCCAGACAGTTGGTAAAACCGTGTCTTGGCTTAAAAACTCTTCTGTTACTTCTAACTCCACGTCACCTATCTTTGCCCTGCATCCATTGAAGGTCAAGGCAAATTCTTGGGCAACTCAAAGATTGAAACCCTTAAATTTTTCGATGAACAAATGCCAACCGTTCATTTCTAAATCATCCCTGGTGTTATCATATGATAGCAGGGTTTGGATTCCATTCATCTTGATCCTTACCACTAGAGCCATGGCGAACATAAGGGAATCGACACAACACTCACAGGTAGGGTTTGATAAAAAGCCACAAAGCCATAGCCCCGAGCCTCAACAAAACAATGCTATGACAGTTCAAACAGTAGGCAAAGGCGTTAATCACCATGCGTGGGAACAAAATCGTGAAGCCCGAGACCATACAAAAGAGTAATGACATGTTGTGCTTCGTATGCCACCTTGGCATTGGGTACGTATTAGGATCAGAGCACTTTGAAAACCATAGTACAGGCCTTCATAGATTAATCAAAAAGGTAAGTGCATCGAATAACAATTGAATAATTCAAAGTTTCATGAATCAAAACTCTATCAATATCAATCGAATATTAATGAATGGAGGTCTTTCACTTATGAAACCAAGGCATGTTTAGAACCAAGGGGTTATAAACAAGGAGAACAATCATGTTCATAGAAAAAATATGACAATTCTATAATAAACCACATGAGCAGTTCTCCTTTGATAAAAAATCGAAACAAAATGTCATTTCCAGCTGCGAGTTTTCATGCTTACAGTCATGAAAAAAAAAATCGAAAAGACAATAGGGAGAAGCGACAATTTTCAACTGTCATCTCGAAAACTATTCATGAAGGGTAATGAAATTTCATGACCCCGTGTAGGCAGCTATGTAGATTATTTAATAAAAATGACAATTGTATTATTGTTGCAAACAATGGCGACACGTTGGGAGAAGCAGTTATCTCTGTAATACAAATGAGTTTAGGTTAGACAAATCTGAAAGACTTCAAATTGAAGAACAACTGTAACTTTATTTAAACATCTTTTATAAAAAAAAGACGCAACCTAGTTTCAGATACCTTTTGTTTAAAAGAATGAAACCTGGTGACAAACTTGGCAAAAGAAAGACACGACGTTTAAGTTAATGTCTCTGATACTGTTGACAGGGCCACTGCTGCCAGTAGGCATTCATAGACTCAACAGGGATGTCAATTAACCCACTCTAACATCTGTATCCTATCCAAGAAATTTCAAATGAGAACGAACGATGCTTATGGCCAACACAAAGTTCATACCTGAGAATTTTCTTTTACCTGACATTGCTTCACTACCAGCAGGCCTGTTCAGTACCCCGTCGAAGTTATCTTGGCGTCATGCATGCATTTAACCACTGCCAGCAGACCCATTCAATGTCTCGGCGGGTTTACAAGCACTTCCCACATCTCTCTGAGAATTTATTCACATTCTGATATAGTTTTAAAGATATTCAATAGAGCGGGGTGACGCTGAAAATTCTGGTTTCTTAACACAACTTAATATTTCCATAGGCCTTTAAATTTTCTAGCAAACCTTCATCAACATCTAAAAAACAATTCATTAATAGAACCAATCTTCAAGGACGGGGAGATGTCATTGATTTGCTTTCTTAAAGAGCAGGGATAGCGTAAAGAGACCTTTTAAAGATATTTGTGAATACTTTCAAGTGCAGATTGAAACCAAGGAATCGACTTTAAGACAAAAGACACTTTCAACCAACCTACAATTTCAGAGAAGGACAACAATAGATGTTTCGACAACCTTTGACATCTATTTTTGAGATGAAGAATTATGTTTCTCTTTGTCTGAGCTACACTGTAATACAAGGATGTTTGACTCAAAAGGACCGACGAACTAAAATGAAAACAAAACAAAACAACAAAGAAAATTTGGAAAGCAAAGAAATCCAAACAAAAAAATATGTACAGAAGGTGTATCTAAAAACATTATGAAAAAATCCCTTGGGAGATTGAAAGAAAATAGAAAAATCATGTTTGATGTGAAAGAAGTCCTACTCGTGGTACCTCGATTCAGGGTTGAATTTACGATTCAGATCTCTTTATTCTCCAATTAAGATTTTCATGATGATACTGTGTTTTTTGAAAATAAATATTCAACGAAAAGCAAAGAGAAAAGGATCAAGCGGACTTCCCTGACAACAGTCGTATTATGGTTCTCTTGGTGCGCTCACTTGCGTTCATGACTGCATTATTACAAAGAGAAATAGTAAGGAATAAAACTGAAAGAAACCTATTCCTAACCCTACCCTAACTACTAAACAAATCAGAATACTACGTGAAGTCATGCTTCCAATGTAGCCATCGGAGTAACTCCAATCCTGCAATGGAAACAAAATCAAATATTACTAATAAGAATGGTAATATATCAAAAAATGACATAAACATATCACACTTACCTTCATAATCATCATCTAAAAACAAAGTAATCATGATCTTACCATTCCCTTGAATATTCTTGTTGTATGAATCCTCCAACCATCGTGCAATCTTGTCGTGATAAGGGTCATAATTGCATGGGCGAGTGTAAGTAAGTTTAAATTTTTTTTCAAGATTACGAGGAAATGAAATAACCATTAGCCAAGGCTGAAATGCCCAATCCTCCTGACAATTCTCTAAGTGTTCATTAATTTCTTCACATGGAGGATCTAAAAGAAATATGTCACGCCTACTTCCAAGATACTTAGGTAAAAAGAAAGCAAGCATAACTTTATCTTTATTATGAATTTTTTTTATATATGAATATTCAAGCCATCCTAAGATCCTGTCACAAAAATGAGGATTCAAACCACGACTTTGATGAAACAAATATATCGATGGGAAAATCATCATAAGAGGATTTATGACATCAGTCAGATCATTGGTTTGAATGCTTCCTTTGATGAGATTGATCATTTCAAAATGTGAAGTATAAACCTTACAATTCGAGCTGATCAAAGAGCGAATATGCAACGTAGAATGTTTGATCTCCATAAGATATAGTGCATTTTGTTTTTCAACAATAAACTGTGTAAAATCATCTCACAACACATCCGTTTCCCGTATGAGTGATGAAAGTGAACTAGCGTCAAATCCAACTTTATCAACGTTAGGTTTGGGATTAATTTCACCAAAATTTAGCATATTGAAAGGATATGATTGTGGTGGAAAAGAGTAGGATGTTGTAGGTAAGATGTCAAGTCCAACAGAGTTTAGGAAGAGACCAGGATATAAAAAATAAAAGGAATCAGAAATAAGCACATGAAAAGAATCTCCTGAACTACGATAATTGACAATGGTATTCTCAAGACATTTCTCTTCACCTTCTTTAAAACTCTTACTCTGTTTTGGTAACAAATTCCTCAACATAATATGATCATCTGGATTTGCCTTCTGTGTGATAGATAATTCAAAATTTATGTGACAAATGTCTAGTCTTTCCTGTGGATAAAGTACATTTTGAGGACAAAGGTTTAAAGTCTCTTCTTCTAGTTGTGTATCTTCTTCTCTAATCAGTTTCATAGGAGCATTAGAATGTTCAAGAAGATTTTCATCTCTTAAGTTTTCTTCAATGACTGATTTTAAATATTGATTAGAGCATGAGTTACAAGAATGAGGATATTCACCTTGAGCTAGAAATGAATCTTCTTCCATACTGGTCAAAGACTAAAAATACAATGATTCAGAGGAAAAACCAATTTGGTTGTCAATAAGAACTTGATCAATAGATTCTACCTCCCTAGCTTGTTCAACATTGTCGAAAGGATTCTTCTCATCTTGCGAAGAAAATTGTTCTTGCAGTTGAGTGAAAGGATTTTCAATTGGTTCTTTGTTCGTGATTGAATATGACTGGATGGAAGGGACGCAAGCATCATAGAAAAGATTTAATGCAAATGAAATGTCATCGAGATTAAATTTACAGAGGATATGATAGACTCTTGTCAAAAAGTCTTCTGAAGATGAATCATCATTGATTAGCGAAGTATGAAATTCTTCATATAATTGATCGAAATCATAAATTTCAAAAGCATCTAGAAATTCATCTACAAATTGAAACCAATAAAAAATGTGACATGCTAGAAAGGATTCAAACCAATGTTTAATCCGACCTCTAAAAGTAAAAGCGATCAGTCTGCATAAAACTCTTAAATCTGAGATGTCATGTTTGATGCATTTGCACCAAAACTTGTTAAGGTGGTATTTAGCAGATGTATTTCCTCCACCATCAAAGGTGAGTTTGGACAAGCGAGAGACTGTCTCATTGGGAACATCGGGTAATGAGAAGTTGAAAGCATGTTCCAACACGGTGATTTGGGGAGCCATGGGGGAATTGAATACATTTAAAATAAAGGCTCCTACAAGGCCAGCTTGTCAGTCGGCCCTCCTTCTAGCGCCATTTGTTGATGGGTGAAATTGACGGCTCGTCAACTGGAGAAGTGAATCCGATCCGGGGTTGTCTAATTAACCCAAGTCATTTGGATTAATTCACTCCGACGGGTTTTGTGGCTCCATTGGCCAATCTAAGTCCTAAAGAAAGCGAAAAAATATAACTAAATAAAATACAATAACTTAATAAATAACACTCGCTAAAAAATATATATACATCTAATATATATCTACAATTTAACTAATTAATATCTATGAAATAATTCTACTTATCATATGCACAATATATACAATTAATTCTATTTCTAATATATATATAATATGTACAAACTACGAATTTTAATCTAAATCTATGAAAATCGAACGTAAATTGATTTTTTAAACAACAGTAAAGCTATTTTTGATTTGTTTTCTTATAATGTTTATATAAAAGAAATCGAATATCAAATTGTCTAATTAAACAAAGAAATAACAGATGATTAAAAGTGTTTTAACTACAGGGAACTTCTATATCTATTATACTAATGAAATTAAATAACAGGCTGACCTGTTATCGCATCAAATATATGTTCAATGTGTAGCATCCAGTCACCTTGTCTGACAAGGTAAACCTGCAGCAGATCCTGCAATTGCTTCTAATAAATGTGAAGCAGTAATGATGGAATTCAAATGATGGAACATATAAGAGATACGATCACAACAATCTCATAATTTTACAAGCAGCCACATTAAGAAAAATCTTACTCTGAGAACTTGCGTATAAAAATTCAATCAACGATAAAGATAAATATCTTAATTCAAGTTTGAACGAATGATTACTGTGTGTTAAATATGGAACATGAAACATGGATAATATATAAACTTTTATCATACCAGCTTGTAGTAAACCATGACAGTGAAAACAATCATAATCTATCTACAAATTGAAATAAACATGACTTGAATAAAACCACAATACGAAAAAGCTAAAGCTGTGATGAGTATTATATTCCATTCAAGTCTGTAAATGAAAAATCCATAGTCTTTCCCTAGGCAGAGATGATCTAATGTTTACAAAATAACATGCTTATATAGGTTCCAGGAAACAAAACTGTTTCCTGTTGATAATATCAAATCTGTTCCAAAAATGTGGGGGATGTAACCACCCTGATTTCATTGAATAAAAATATCAACGGCCTAATCTATTTACTAAAAACACAAAGTTGATATGGCTAGGAGATCTCAATAGTGTTTCATATCTCCTTGGAAATCATGGGTTCCTCAAATCATGGAATTAAAACATATCAAGCAATCTTGGAGTTTACGATTGCTGTTGCTGCCTCTACATTCTTGAAAATGACAGATCCTGTAGTTTTTAGGTGTTTCTCCTTTGCTTGGGTTATGGATTGGAGTCTATTGTTCTCGTTTGTCAAAAAATCCACTTGGTCTTTTAAAGATTTAATTCGTGACTGTAGCAGAGGCACATCAGTATAATACCTGTCTATCCAAGATTGACACTCATCACACTGTGGCTGTAGAGATTGTGCATTGGAACTGACAGCATTAAGGGTTGGAGAATCATCCACGCGAAAGGTAGGCTTATCACAGAGTTGAATTCCCGAGAATTTTGGGTTATCCTTTAGACATGGAGGTAGGTTGTTTACATAGTCATAGGGTGTATCAGGATAGAGCCCGTATGACACAGGGTCCTCTACAGCCAGGAATCTTTCGATTTCTGAGTCTGAATCTTTGCTCACATTAATCGTGTTCTTTATGTCTGCACAGGGTTTGATTTTATTTCGAACACTTCGTGAAATCAAACGACCACCCTTTTATTCTTGAAATTAACATCGACACTGCCCTTGTGCTTCTTCCCTATAGGTTTTATAACATTTTTAGTGCTAACCTTTGGATGCGAACCCGATTGATTGTCCTATTGGATAACACTAGGGTAGCTTGGGAGTTCATTGTTAGGGGCAAGATCACAGGCTTGGAGCGGTGGGGAAGAGGCGATAGGTTTCACAAGGGTTTCCACGATAACCGGCTTATCAACCTGTCCCAACTCACTGTTGCCAAATCCATTTCATGAAATAAATGCATCCCAACAATCGTTTTGTAATTGCAACTGATTCACACGGATAATTTTAATTAAACTATGATGGAATAAACTCGAATCAGACCTCTGCTTCTTAAATCGTTTTCCCATCTTGTACAAACTTCTAAGCAGGAGGTAGGGAATATTCAACAGGAAGCCAATGAAACTCATAAGAAAGCACATATGATACAGGAAAACTAATCTGAATCTTCCTTCACATGTAATGAATTGTTTCACAATAACAAGTAGATCATGCCACCTAGGTTTTAAGGATGAGACTAGCATACCTCGATCGCAACTAGTAATTTTCTGTGAGGTGAACATCAAAGTCCAGGGGACCTCTTCAACTTTTGCATTTTTGAACCATTTTTGCCCGATAGCTGGTAAACCCATGGCTTGGCTTAAAAACTCTTCTGTTACTTCTAATTGCACGTCACCTATATTTTCCCTGCAGCCATCGAAGGTCAAGGTAAACTCTTGGGAAACTCAAAGATTGAAACCCTTAAAATTTTTGATGAACAAATGCCAACCATTCCTTTCTAAATCGTCCCTGGCGTTATCATATGATAGCAAGGTTTAGATGCCATTCGGATCGATCCTTACCACTGGATCCATGGCGAATAGAATGGAATCAGCACAACACTCACAGGTAGGGTTTGATAAAAAGCCACAGAGCCATAGCCCTGAGCCTCAACAAAACAATGCTATGACAGTTCAAACGGTAGGCAGAGGCATTAATCACCATGCGTGGGAACAAAATCATGAAGCCCGAGACCATACAGAAGAGTAATGACATGATGTACTTTGTATGCCACCTTGGCATTGGGTATGTATTAGGATCATAGCACTTTGAAAACCATAGTACACGCCTTCATAGATTAATCACAAAGGTAACTGCATCGAATAACAATTGAATATTTCAAAGTTTCATGAATCAAAACTCTATCAATATCAATTGAATATTAATGAATGGAGGTCTTTCACTTATGCAACCAAGGCATGTTTAGAACCAAGGGGTTATAAACAAGGAGAACAATCATGTTCATAGCAAAAATATGACAATTCTATAATAAACCACATGAGAAGTTCTCCTTTGATAAAAAATCGAAACAAAATGTCATTTCCAACTGCGAGTTTTCATGCTTACAGTCATGAAAACAAAAATCGAAAAGACAATAGGGAGAAGCGACAATTTGCAACTGTCATCTCGGAAACTATTCATGAAGGGTAATGAAATTTCATGACCCCGTGTAGGAAGCTATGTAGATTATTTAATAAAAATGATAATTGTATTATTTCTACCAACAGGTCCTACTAGTATACCTATGGGACTTCCTCCCCAAATTCACCAGTACCCCCACGTGAACAGACAGTTACCCTTCTTAGCCACCCTGGACCTCCCTGATCTGTCTAGAATTTTAAATGACCCTATCCATCACTCTCCTTAGTGGCCCGTAATACCGGCCAAACTACCATCTGACATTCCTAAGTTTGATGGTAAATCGGGAGAGGACCCAAAAAATCACGTAATGACTTTCCACCTTTGGTGTTCATCCAACTCTTTGATGGATGACTCCATTCGATTACGTCTTTTTCATTGAACTTTCACAGGTTCAGCCGCGAAGTGGTATATAGAATTACCACGAGGCTTCTTCACTGATTTCAATACCCTAGCTATGGATTTCCTCACTCACTACTAGTTTCCAATCTGTTATGAAATGGGGACCAATTTTTTGAGTTATTTCAAGAAAAGTAAAGCCACTCATATCTTTGATCACATTCATGAGTGGAGACGATGACGTCGTCTAAATAAAATCGATATTCCCGATCAGTTATTGGCATAATGGTTCACAAAATCCTTCGTGAATGACATATCTAAAGACATTACTATGGGTGGAGTTGTCACAGAAGAACATGCGATCAGTCGTGCCTAGTATCTCGATCTCGTTTATTCATAAACATGTACTCTTTACGATTTTCTCCCTGATGCACCTTGTCCTTCTACCATGACCGCCGCAATGACCCCATAAGCTTCTCATGTTGTTGATGGTGTGATAGGTACTTTCCATACTCAACCTCAATCTGCACAGACCTCTCACACCACGCCTAAATCCCATGCTTCTAATGTTCAATCTGCTCTGATGCCCACCCCTCCCACCGATAAAAATTCAGAAGTGAACGTCGTTCAATCGACTCCTACCGGTAAGAATAAATATAAAAAAGGGAAGGGTAGGAATAAGGAGGATAAGAATAACAACCCATAATCTGATAAGACCAAGACGCAACCTGCTGAAGATAAGGATAAACACGAACCTTTCTATCCTTTCCTTATCTGTGGTGATGATCACTACATGAAGGATTGTTCGAGACGTGCTGAGGTCATGAAGTTCCTCCAAGGGACCCCAAAACCTCCTATCCCTGCAGTCTTGTCTCAACCCTTCCCTTCTCAACAACAGGCTCAATTGGTCATCCATGATCAACCTTCTTCCTCCACCACCTCCTATGTACTTATGTGTAACAGTGATTCAAAGAAGAATGACATCACACTTACCACTTGTGCCAAAGATTACCCTTCCTCCAAGGAGAAAGTTGATTACATACCACCTTCATTGGTTCAACAATCTCCCTCGGCTCCACCTTCCAACGACCCTCTTCATCTCGAATGACCAAACCCCGACACAGTCCTTCACCCTCCCCCCAAGGGCATGGTTCGAAAGTCTGCTTTCAATCGTCATGCTCATGCTGCCCAAAAATATAGTATAGTAGAAAACCTGGCACAAGCACCATCTGCGATGTCATCCCTTGAGGTCCTTCAGACGTTTCCTACACAACGGAAGGCACTATTGAAAGCTATTGGTGTAATCAACCCTACAGATACAAATTTAATAATATTTGACTTGGAAGATCACATTCCAAGGTTACCCCCTCAACTCACATTTCAAATACAAGTTGTTGTCTCCGACAAGAACATTTGTAGAACAATTATTGATGAGGGTGCCTCAACGTGTGTCATGTCTATCGCCTGCTGGAAATCCATCGACTCTCCTCCCTTAATTGAATAACACAACATGCTCAAGGCCTTTAATGGATCTGGATTTAAGCCCTATGGTGTCCTCCCTTTGTTGTCTATTACGTTAGAAGGAAAAACGGTCAATGTTGAAGTTGAGGTCTTTGACGCACCTCTTGATTACAACCTTCTACTTGATCGTAGTTGGATCGATTCTATCTGTGCAGTCGTGTCTACTCTTTTCTGGATCATGCGTTTTCCGCATTAAGGAAAAGTAGTTATAGTGGACCAACTGGCCTTCTTCAACTCTGAAACACATACCAACAACATACCTTTCATAGCTAAGACACCGCCCGAGTACGAGAATGTCGGCGTGGGTCTACTAAAAGATTCCACTCTGATGGGTACATTTCCAATCTCACCACTCGACGTTCCACCACCTCTGGTTGCCTCGATCAACATGATTTCCACCTCCATTCATGAAATCCATTCATCTTCTAACCCGTGGCTAATACCTGAACACGGTGATTATTCATGCTATGGTGACTGGATGCCTTTAAGCCCAGTTGAATCCACCTACCACAACATTCAATCAGCTGACCCTTCTACTCCCTCTCTAGGTGATTCGTCTCCTGATCCGTTCCACGTTATTTTTCCCATGGATGAGATGATTATGTCAATTCTGTTGATGGAATATACCCCTTGGGACGATGGACATCATCATTCCATTCTCTTCCTGGAACCACACACACTCAAGAGTTACCAACGGATCTCGACCCCGTCGACAGTTGTTTTTATTGCTTCAGTTCACGAATCCCACACTATGCGTTATATGAAGGGAACTTAAGAAACATTTCACCCACCATCCCCCTCGACATCTCTATCAAACCTGGAGTTGTTGAAAATGTGCACATCATAATTTTGTGTTCCACTGATGAAGTTGTAACGTATACATCCCCTTGTCAAGAGATTCATGATGTATTCGCATGGAGCTATGAAGAGATGCCTGGTATTGACCCTGATATTGTTGTACACAAAATCAAGACATACTCGGGTGCTAAACCAGTCCGAAAAAGACTTCTCTTGGTCCACCCTCGCAAAGAAGCCGCTATCAAGCTTGAAGTCGAGAAACTTCTTAAAGTTGGCTTTATTTATCCCGTGGCTTTAACTGATTGGGTATCCAATCTAGTTCTGGTTAACAAGAAACAAGGTATGATCATGTCTGTGTTTATTATAGGGATATCAACAAAGCTTGTCCTAAGGAAAACTTTCCTACCACCTTCGTTGACCAAATCATCGACGATTGCGCCGGAAGTGAAATCTTCTCTTTTATGAACCGTTTCTTTAGATATAATCAGATCAACATCTTACCTACGGATCAACACAAAACCGCTTTTATTTGTCCTTGGGGCACTTTTGCCTACCAGAAACTACCCTTCAGTTTAAAGAACATTAGTGCCACGTTCAACGGGCTATGTATTATGATTTCCATGATATTAAGCACATTGTACAATCATATTTAGATGACCTACCAACACATTCCATGCATGGTAGTGATCATCCTGCCCACCTCCAAGCCATTTTCCTTCGCTGTCGGTTTTATCGGATACGCTTAAACCCACACAAATGTTTCTTTTGTGTGGATTCTGGCAGACTCTTAGGATTTATTGTGTCACGTCAAGGGATTAGGGTAGATCCTTTGAAGGTTGAGGTGATTCTCAATCTCCCTCCTCCTTCACTTCGCCAGCTACAAAGTTTGCAAGGGAAGGAAAAATTTCTACGTCGTTTTATCCTAAACTATGATGAGTTAACACTTGGATTTACTCGACTATTAAAGAAAGGCTCTGAATTCATATGGGACACCACTACCAACAAATCCTTCGAAGCTTTGAAATTGACTTTAACCCATACCCCACTTATAGTCGAGATTATTTCCTTTATCTCGCTGCTTCAGATTGGACCATCGCCATGGTTCTGGTCTAAGAGGATAATTCTCACGATGAACATGTCATTTATTATTTGAGTCGGAGTCTTATGACTACCGAAGCCAAGTATTTACATGTTGAAAAAATGGCTTTGGTAGCTGTTCAAGCTGTCCAATATTTCCGGCACTATATCCTTTTACTCAAGACCACCGTGATTTCCGATTGCAACCCTATGCAACACTTCCTTACACGCCATTTGCTATGGGGAAAATACTCCAAATGGATTGTGATACTCCAGGATTTTGACTTAGAATTTGAACATACTAATTCTAAGAAATCCTTGGTGTTTGTTGAATTGATATGTGACCTTCCTTGCTCTGAGACGGAAAATGTAGCAGAGGATTCATTACCTGATGAATCCATTTTTCTGATCAGTTTTGATGACCTTTGGTATGGAGATATCATTATATATCTCCAGACTCAGACTTTTTGGCCCGATTTGTCTAGTACTAACCATCATCGCATACGTTACCAAGCCCGTCAGTATATCATCCTTGGTGATACTCTTTATCGTCGTGGAGTTGACTCCGTTTTTCGACGATGTATTACTCATGATAAGGCTGAGAAAGAATTGAATGACTGACATTCTGGAGCATGTGGTGGTCACATGTCTGAGTATGCTACTACCCAAAAGATATTACAAGATGGATATTTTTGGCCTTCTTTATTCACAGATTATATTATTGTCATCCAAAAATGTCACGCTTGTCAAACATACAACAACAAAATAAGATCTCACCCTGCTCCCTGACATTTTGTAGTTTCCGTTGGACCCTTGACTAAATGAGGCATCGATTTCATGACATGTAACCCTCACTCAGCCGGGGGACATGGGTACATTATTGTAGACATAGATTATTTCACGAAATGAGCCGAGGCGATGCCTACATTCGACAACATGGGAAAAAATGTAGCCCTATTATTCTTCAATCACATTATTACACGATTGGAAACCCACAGGCTATCATCACCGATCACGATAGCCACTTTCAAAACTTTATGATGTCTGAGCTTATGGAAAAGTTGGGTATTCGACATGAAAACTCAACCCCCTACTATCCACAGGCCAATGGCCAAGTCGAAGCAATAAACAAAGTACTTATTACCATTCTTCGATGGATTATCAGAATTCACAAAATGAGTTGGCACATGATGTTGTTCTCATCATTGTGGGCCTATCGGGCATCCGTGAAGTCAGCCATGGGGTTTACACCTTTCCAATTAGTGTATGGTTTAGAAGTTGTTCTACTGATTGAATGTGAAATTCCATCATTAAAACTAGCTGTCAAACTTCTCCCAAACACCTCTGCTGAGGAGGAACTTATGTTTTATCTCATGCAATTGGATGAAACCCATCGCGATGCCACCCTAGTTATTGAAACCTGGAAGAAATGTGTGAAATACCAATACGAAAAACATGTCAAGCCACGCGTGTTCTGTGAAGGTGATCTAGTTCTCCTTTATGAACAAGATCGTGATTGGCTAGGAGACGGAAAATTTGAGGCTATGTGGTGAGGTTCTTGTATTGTTAAAAGAGTGTTGGAGAAGGGAGCATACGAGTTAGTATATTATGATGGAATTTGTAAGGTAGCTAGAGAGGTAGTGGGGGGGCCAAGAGGGCCCATAGTGATAATAGTGGAGGTCATTCAATGTAAGGTGGACTAGGTCCACTATATTATTAAATAAGGCCCACTATGGTAGTTAGATATAATAAATGTAAGAGGACTTCTTAGAAGGTTCTACTTCTAGAAGATTCCTCCTCTAGAATGTTCTTAGGTGATGGTAGCACTATATAAAGGGGTTCAAGCAATGTAGTGAGACATGAAGAGAAGTATTGTATTTGGAGTGGTAGCTCAATAGGAGGATGGTCCCTCGAAGAGGCAAGTGAACAGGAGAGGATCCCTTCCATAATAGGATCCATTGTATGGTGTTGCCCTACCTCAAGGGTTTGGTAATAATATTGTGTGGTTTCTTCTACATTGCTTTGTGGATCTATTATGTATTCAATATTTATGTTGATTATATCTTCATATCTGGTATTGGTTCTTAACAAGTGGTATCAGAGCACTTTCCAAGGCCGGAGTTGTGGGCAACTATTTTTTATTTTTGCAGATTTTTTTTTTTCGGATAAGAAAAAAGAGGGCCGCGAAATTCCAGACATTTTCAGTATATTTCTGTGCAAACTTTGCAGAAAAGGGTTGTATATCTGAGTTCCTCTCAGAAAAACACCCAATTTGAAAAAACAATTCGTCCAAAACGGAGTCCGGAAGGTCAAGATATTGATGTTTTAAAATCTGCAATTTTCAGGGTTTTTTCTGCGGACGGCGGCGTGACTTGTTTTTATTTCTGTAGCATTTGGAGGCTGAATTTGCCCAAATAAATTACAGATCTGAGTTCGTCTCACAATTTCACCCAATTTCAAATAAAAAATCAGCCGAAACGGAGTCCGGGAAGTGAAGTTATGAGCATTTTAAGTTCAACAGTTTTTTAGGGTTTTTTCCAGAAAAAGCTGCGATTTTCTGCCAAAACTTCTTGGGTCTATTTTTGAGTTTTCGTGATGGATGTAGGACCGAAGAGTTTATAGGGTGCTCAGATGGCTATTTCATCTCAAACCTTGAAAGAAATTATTGAATCATTCAAAGCCCAATTGGATGATAGATTGGATGCATTTGCACATAGCCTCACAAACAGCCTCACACATAGCCTCACAGACAGCTGCACACATGGCCTCAATGATAGTTTTCATAATATTCAAGATTCATTGAATAACATGCAGGAGAGATTTCTTATGGAGGGTCTCATGAATGAATATAATCAAGAAAGATATGCTTGGTATGATTTTGAGGAAGATTGTGATGATTGGTATATGGATAGTTGTCATTTATGGGATGACAACCACTTCGATATTTTATTTGATGACTCTACTCCACCTTCTGTAGAGAACATCAATGTCCCAGATCAGGAGCTAGTTACCAGTGTTCGGTCTGCATATTCTACAGTGGTATTATTCCTTCCAGATTATTCTACGACCATTTTCCACTATGTGGATGGATCTTCTTATTTGAATCCACATGATAGGTGTCAGTCTTTGGAGCATCATTTGGAGTTGGTTATTGGGTTCCAAAATCTTCTACGGGGAGTTCACATGAGCACTTGGACATGGGACCTAGGCTTACAATGGTGGTTGGACTACTTCAGCATGGTGGAT
>ML788845.1:280032-338262 GCA_009831015.1 Picea engelmannii
CTTAGTTAATTAGGTAATCAAACACTTGTAAGGACCAAGCGAAGTCCACATGCAGCAAGGTGACACCTAATTCACTAAAAATTGGCACACTTTCACTCACACACAAAATTCACTTATCACTCACATAGCTTCTTCTTGAAACACGAAGGTCAAAGTAAGCTTCCTCCAAAGGGATTCCGAAAATACCCCACCCTATTCTTGACGAAACTATCCACTCCCATTTTAATCAACGAGGTTGGTTTGCACCCCCAACCTCCCAAAACAACTACATCTAAAATATTTCTAAAAACTCACTAAGTTTTCCTCCACAGGAGGTGCCAAAAGAAATTTTTTAGTCTAGGTAGGATTTTGGGGATAGGCATCCAAATAGCTCCCCGTTATCTGGTTCTCACATTGTCAAAACCATAGACGTTGTCAAATAGGGAACTGAAAATCCTCCAAGTCAAGTGTTCCTAATACCATAAGGCAGGGAGATACCCATGAAGGGTTGAAGGCCGAGGTCCGGTTGTTCTGTGCATCCCCCCTTGAGGCACCCACCTCTTGGATGGGATCCAGCCCATGACCCATTTCTTAGGCTGAAAATATAAATGTCGCACTTTGACCGAGGTACCTAGTGACCAATTTTAGGACATCTACCTAGGTGGCAATTGTGGGCTGCAATTGCACCTTGATTGGATTTTTTGTGGCTATTGGGAAATATCGCCATCTCTTTCGAGATATGCCCCCTGTACCCCTCATTATAACCAATTATTTCATCCTTCACTATTTTCTCTTCCAGTGACTTCAGACCCCACTGTTGAGTATTATTGGAAGGTCCAGTGCTATTTGAGAGGAAGGACGTTACATCTTCTAGGAAACAAGCATTTGTTTTCTTTTGATTCCCCACGTGGAAAAAACCCACTTACCCACATATATGCTTCTTTTTCAAAACATTTTATGTATGATGCACATCTGATTATAGTTTGATTTGGATATATATATTGTGTAAAACATTCAACGCAAAGGCTCTTGTTTCTATATTACTCTCACTACTCTCTACACACATTCACACAGCTAGTCGGACATCATAGGGGAACCAAAGAACCCTCGTCATTCACGACACTTGCTAAACCTCCCTCCTATCTTACGGGGAGTGTCTAGTCTTGCCCACTCATTGGCACCTCCTTCACACACTCCTTTGAGTGCTACTATTTTGGGATCAACGTTTCTTGGTTCTACATTACTTGGGTCCACTTCCCAAGGTCATCCATTCACTTGCTCTCCATTACACTGAAGCGGGGGACCTACCTCCTCTCAAGGAGGAAGCACCAACCCACCTAGCCCCCCTCAAGGGCCAGGTTCACAACACACTCACACCATGGTCGGAGCTAATCCTCCCCCCCCACTACAGATGCCATACTTGGCCTCTCTCAACATACTGGATCTCAGCAAACTCACCAATGATCCTATATTGCATGATCCCACATGGCCTGCAATGCCCACAAAACTACCTTTGGACATACCAAAGTTTGAAGTAAAGGAAGGCAATGACCCTGCCAACCATGTCATGACCTTTCACATATGGTGCTCCTCCAATAGAATTATGGATGATTCCATCAGAATGAAATTATTTCAATGCACACTCACTGGCCCATCGACCAAATGGTATGTCGAAGAAAAATCAGGGTCCCACGCAACTTTTGAGAACTTGGCCAAAGAATTCTTGACCTTCTTCCAATTACCAATCCGCCACGACAATGGTCTAGAACTAATTTCTAATTTCAAACAAACCTCAACCACACATATCGCTGACCACATTCATGAGTGGCATAGGCGACGTAGTTTGTGCAAAACAAAAACCACCTAGCAACAATGTCTCGATTGGTTTCTTAGATCACTTGTCTCTCTCCTTGGTAAGGATGTAGTTTACACCTTCCCTCAATCTGAAGAGGAAGCCATCAGTAAGGCCCAATAGTATGACCTCATCTATGCACAGTTAGGGTACTTATACATTGTACTTCCTGATCTTCCAAAACTTGTGCCATTTGGCCAAGACAAACCTGGGATGTCTCACTCAGCAGACATACTGATTGGTACCACCACTCACCACGGTCCACAACCCCAACCACCACCGATGTATGGAACACCTCAATACCCATCGATGTATGAGGGCACTTCTTATTACCCCCCACCCCCTTATCAACAACCATACCCTGTTGCGATACCTCCACCCATCAGTGGACCATCGCCGACACCCCCCATACATCCACCTATTCAAACGAACTCTGGTACCCCCTCTACCTCAAATTATAGTACTAGAGAAAGAACTACACCTTCCTATGGACCTTATGGATCCTTACCACCACAGAATCCATACTTCCCACTTCCTAGTCCTCCACAACCCATGGCTCCCCCACATCCTCATGCGGGGGTTAATTTTGTTCAACCCTCCGTCGTTCAACAATACCAAAATTTTGAACAGTTGAATACGAACAATCCAACCCATCCATCGAACAATGCCAAGAATAAAGGACAGAACAGGAATAACAATAACCCAGGTTAAGGCGGGAATAAACCCCCACAACACCAATCCACTAGGGGCAACCAGAACCAAGGGAACCAAAACCCCCAGGGGGGCAATAATAATAAACTCTAAGGGATAAATAACAATAATGTTAAAACCAACTTCCCTTGTGCCCTTTGTGGTGAGTTCAGCCATTAGACTCATCATTTCCCCCAAATCACTAATTTCAAATGGTTGAAAGACTCTGGTAGTCTTCCCCATCCTCCAGCACCTCCTACCCCTCAGCAGGCACCACAACAATACGTGCAACAACCCCCTCCTGTCATGCTGCAAAATCGTATTCCACATCAAGGTGTGATAAACACCTAATAGGACACACAACATCCCCCACCTCAGGTGGGACCATACCTCAACCCCAATAATCTAGCAGATCACACAATTCTCCTCACTAGTGAGGAAGAAATCCTTTTGCAAACACGTAATCGTTAGTATCATGCACCCGCTGAGTCTCCTCCCATCCCTCCAGAGACAAACCCTACATCGACGGGACTCCTGTTAGTGATTCCTCACCCTTCCACCGAACTACCACTTCGCATCCCTCGCATCCCATTGCGCAGGAATGTCCACAACCCACAAGCTAGGGCATCTCATAACTATAGTTTGGTAGATGACTTAGCACAATTCCTGGCTGCCATGTCAGTATTGGAGGTCCTCTAGACTTGTCCTACTCAGCGGAAATCCTTACTTTCTGCCTTGGGGGTAGTCGACGCCGCAGATACCCAACTCATTACCTTTGATCTTGACAGCGGAGAACCTCGCCTTCCCGCCTTGATCGCTTTTCAAATACTAGTAAAAATACGGAATATCACAATTCATTGGTGTATCATCGATGATGGTGCATCTACATGCATTATGTCCAAAATGGTATGGCAGAAGCTTGGTTCCCCTGAACTCATTCCCTCTTCCATCACCTTACGAGCTTATGATGAACGACCATCCTCTCTCGAAGGGCTCTTCCAAAATGCCCCCGTCGAACTCGGGGGCAAGACTATTCTCATCGATATCGAAGTTATCGATGCCCCTCTCGATTATAATATCCTATTCGATTGTAGCTACATGTACGCTATGAAGGCAGTGGCATCTTCTGTCTTTCGTACAATGATGTTCCCTCACAATGGGAAGATCGTTACTATTGACCAAGTCTCACATTATGAGCCTAATCCATCTACCAACATCGATAACATTCTTCCTCTCATTGACACAAGCCACGATGCATATCCACTCGTCGAGATGGGTCTTGGGATTTTTAAAGATCCATCCTTGTTAGGAACATACCATGGAGCACCACCACTCCTTCATCCTTCCAATCAAGTATGCTCGTATCATCTAACAGAACTCACACAGAAGATACCCTTCCTCCTCTAGAGGCTTCTATCATACCTGATGTCCCACTCGTTGTAGAACCCTCCCCCCCTCAAGAACCTCCTAGACACTTGTTGACCCCACTAGTCCACGATTCCACCTCTCCCCAAGGACATATCCCAGTTTGGGAGATAGTTCCCCAAGCCATCACCCAAATTCCCTTCTTTTATCCTCCACCAAGTATCAAAGATTTTCAGGTAGCTGCAACGCTCACCCTACCTAATATGGTGTTAGCAATCACAGTTTGGTATTTACACCCACTAGATATGGTCCCTCGACCATCCCTTCCCCCCAAAAAAGAAGGAATCCCCATGATGATTCCCATACTTACCCCCACTCACTAACCCCCCTGCCATAGCTGGGGGCAGGAGAAAGAAGAAGGAGCCCACAACTCCACTTCCTCCATGCATCCCACCACCTTGCACACTATGTGAGAAAGAGGGACACCAAACCAACAACTGCCCATCTCTACCCAAGTTACGTAATTTGATCCCATTCAATCACACTCGCCACTACGACCAGTCCTGCCGCCACCACCCCCCTTCCAGTAATAAAGGGTTTCAGACCAAATTCTCTTGTGATATATGTTCATAATATGGCCATTATACCCACCATTTCCCAGCACTGCCACGCTTTCGACAGACATTAGCCGTAGTATGCCAGAGATTCCAGAGAAACCCCAGCCCTGCTACATCCTCCTCCACCAATATCACTGACATCTGATATGTCACCACTTCAGTCAATGAACGTATGAGACACCCTTGCTCTCTCTATGACTCATTAGCTCATTTTACATACCAGTGTCCTATGATCCTTAAATATAGGCAACGCCAATTAACCCTGCTTCAATGGCCCGCATAATCAGTAATTGACATAACTTTACCACTAGAGGATCTTCATTTCATTTCTCCTAAACCCGAGGCCCTTCCAATGCCTCCCTGGTTCTTAAACGACTTATTTGAGGATTCACCCCCCAATCCCCCCAACTCTCCTGGTCATTCCCCTATGGAAATTTTACACCCAACTACCACGGGTACCCCTCAGTACTTTAATATATGGTTTATGTCGAGTGAAACCTCACCATCTCTTAACATTGTTCCCCCTGCTTCTTCCTCACCAGGGGGCAACCACACGACCACTGTCACTGACATCACTCCTCATGACCCCTTATATTCCCATCACTTCCAATGCGATGAGGAAATACTCGAAGAGTTAAACCACCCATACCTCCCCTGGGATGCGCTACACAACCGCGCACTCTTCTCTCCACAGGAAGCCTCCATGCCTCCTAACCAAAACCCCATTTACGCGGTCGAAACCAAGGATTTTATCCCATCAGGGCCTATTGACTGGTTCAAAAATCCCATTCCTACCCCTGATTCTTTTGAAGAAGGCAACATGGCCAACATTTCCCCAACCATTAAAATTGACATTTCCATTAAAAATGGCATCGTCGAGGAAATCACCATTGGAGTTGCTTGCACTCCTCAGGAAGTCACCGCATATAAAACCCTATTCCAAGAATATCGAGATATTTTTTCCTGGTCCTACACGGAAATGCTTGGCCTCGATCCCTCTATCATCGAACATCGCATCGACACCTGGCCCAACATTACACCAGTTCATAAAAAAAAATGACCGCTACACCCATCCAAATCCGCGGCCATCAAAGCTGAAATTGACAAGTTACGCATTGTTGGGTTCATTTACCCCATCGCTTATACCTCATGGGTTTCCAACCCGGTACTTGTTAACAAAAAATAGGGCATTATCTGTGTTTTCACAGACTTTCGCGATCTCAATCACGCATGTCCCAAAGACAACTTTCCAACGCCTTTCATCGATCAAATTATCGACGACTGCGCAGGCCACGAGGCTCTATCCTTTATGGATGGATTCTCTGGTTATAATCAAATTCAAATTCACCCCGTCGATCAATATAAAACTACATTTACTACCCCTTGGGGTACTTTTTCATATCGTGTCATGCCTTTCGACTTAAAGAATACCGGTGCAACTTTCCAGTGGGCTATGACATACATCTTTCACGATCTGGCTCATATCATCCTCGCCTACTTGGACGACCTCATAGCTCGATCCAAGAAATGCACCCAGCATCTTGATGATTTACGAATCATCTTTCAATGGTCTTGAATCCTCTGAAGTGCATATTCTATGTCACCGCAGGGTGCCTCCTCATCATTATTGTTTCCCAAAGAGGTATTACCGTAGCCCCCTCAAAGTCCAAGCTATCACCAAAATTCCACCTCCCCAGAATTTACGTCAACTTCAGAGCCTACAGGGCAAAGCTAACTTTCTTAGACGGTTTGTCCCAGATTACGCCATACACGCACACGGTTTCCTTTGCTTACTACGTCACGACATCCCATTTCACTAGGACAACCATGCCCAACAATCATTTGACTATATTAAAACAACACTTTCAAATGCACCTTTAATTAGTGCACCTGACTACAATCGCGACTATATCCTCTACGTGTCAGCATCAGTTGTATCAGTAGCCAGCGTTCTCATCCAGCTAGGTGATGACAATCGTGAGCATGTCATTTATTACGTTAGTAAAAACCTCTCATGGCCACCCTTGAAGTATAAACACGAAGAGAAACTTGCTCTTGCAGTCATCCTCGCAGTCCAGAAACTGCGCCACTACATTCTGCTTCGCACAACAAAGGTCATCATAGATTCCAACCCTATGTAGTACTTGCTCAGTCATCGGCAAGTTAATGGAAAATTTGCTCGATGGATCATTATCCTTCAGGAGTATGACCTCGAGTTCTCAACATCTAAAAGTAAGAAGGCCCTTGTTCTCACCGAACTTGTCACAGCCTTCCCCTCTGACACCACCAGTGCCCCCGTCAACACCGACTTTCCTGACGAACATATCTTTTACATCACTTCGGATGATCCTTGGTACAGTGACCTCCTCGTCTATCTCCGAACTCAAAATTTTGGTAACGACCTTTCACAAGATGATCATCATCGTATTCGCCATCGACCCCCCTGCTACCTCCTCATCGGAGACATATTATACCGGTGGGGAGTCGACACCATTCTTCGTCGATGCCTGACTATTGATGAGGCCGATAGAGTCTTAAACGAATGCCACAACGACGCATGTGGGGGCCATCTTTTGGGCATAGCCACTGCTCAAAAGATTATCTGAGCCGGTTACTTTTGGCCTACCATATTTCATGATTGCATTCATGCCATGAAATGATGTGAGCAATGTCAGCTCTAAGCCAATAAAGCCCGAGCTCCCCCCGCTCTTCTTCACCCTGTCATCACTGTCGACCCTTTTTGTAAATGGGGCATCAAATTCATGACTTGTAATCCCCCCTCTGGAAATGGTCACAAATACATTGTTGTCGTCGTTGATTACTTCACCAAATGGGTAGAAGCTATGCCCACCTTCAACAACACCGCTGACACTGCAGCGCATTTTTTCTTTAACCATGTCATATCCCACTTCGGAGTACCCCTCCAACTCATTTCCGATCATGGGAAACACTTCGAGAATGAGATCTTCATCGAAATATCATCTCGGTTAGGATTCTCTCATGAGTTTGCCTCACCATATTACCCTCAGTCTAATGGACAGGTCGAAGCAGTTAATAAAGTCCTCAAGACCATGTTACAACGCATGGTTAATAAACATAAAACCAATTGGCATCATATGTTATTTTCTGTGCTATGGGCTTACTGAATCACTGTGAAAATAGCTATTGGTTTCACACCATTTCATCTAGTCCATGGGTTTGAGGCCACTCTTCCCATCGAGTGCGAAATTCCCACTTTATGCACCACAATTGAGCTATTACCCAACATTGGTCCAATGGAGCAGCACTTGCTGAACTTAGAGTCTCTAGATGAAGATCGTCGATCTTCCTTACAGAACAACGAGGCAGCTAAAAAATGATCCAAGGCTACCTTTGATCGCCATGTCAACCTGCGCTCATTTTGCGAAGGCGACCTCATCCTGGCTTATGATATCGCTCATGATACCTTTGGCCACGGCAAATTCGAGTCACTCTAGCATGGCCCATACATTATCCAACATTACCTCACCAAAGGCACATACATCCTGGCCTACCCTAAAGGCCTCTCTCTCAAAGAACCCGTCAACAGGTTGTATCTCAAGAAATTTTATGCTTAAACGTAGTCATTCTACTTTTTAGGTTATTTCTTTTATAGCGTTTTTAATCTTTTTTCCCTCCCTCACATCTAAACTATCCTTTGTCCTATTGACAAATGCTTCCTCCACCAGCCTACCACATCGGTTACGTCGATGGCGCTAGCCATTGGACACAAAATCTCACTTCAACTACTTGGGCTCTCTACACCCCCTCACATGAAATGCTCCATTCGAGTGGCATATGATTGGGTTCAGAAATCAACAACCAAGCCGAATATACCATTGTCATTGGCCTCCTGGCCGATGCCCAACATCATCATATTCGTCACCTTAGCATTTTCCTCGACTCTCAACTAGTCGTCCTCCATCCCAACAATGTGTACCGCGTCCGTGATCCTTACCTCTTTTGCAAATACCTGCAGGTTAGACTTTTATCTCGACATTTTGATTCCATTACATTTACACATATTCCAAGACAATTGAATCAAATTATAGATAACCTAGCTAATGGTGTGTTAGACTGGCATATATCACATCAAGCTACCTCTACACATACATAAATGTATAACACAAACTTTCATCGCATGTATATATTAGACATCATCAAAACATTAACAAAACACATGTAAACACCACATCGATATCACAAATGTATACTCATGTATATATAAAAAATCCCACAGTGTCATCCAACTGTTTACATACAAAAAATACAACTATCCGCAAGCCAATGAAACACCTCGGTACAAAATGGGCTCACCAACCTATATACAAAAAATATATATACATCAATGCATAGAGCACCACTCACGATGCCTCTAGAGCACCACCGCCTACTCCTCCCTCAGGCGGTAGTAGCCCACCACCACCTGCCCTAAGAGGTGGTGGTCCAACCCCTACCGGCCCCTCCTGCCCCGACAGCAATCATTCGATCGTCATCACCACAACCACTGATGCTCGTCGTACTATGGCCCACCATGGCGGTGACACCCCCACACATTGCTCCAGGAAAGCCTCATCCTGGATGCGAGACCATATGCCCTCAGGCACATCCTGTAACACCGCCTCCAGACAACAGTGTATGTCCTCAAAATCCACTCTGGTAGCCGCCGGAGGAGCGTGTGATGGCCCAGCACCAGGGTCATCAAACTGGGATCTCCTCGCTTCCCTCTCCGGCTCAGCAGGTCACACTGCGGCATCCTCACGTCGACGTCTCTCTCCCCACGGCAGTCTCTATGGCTCCTAACGAGCCGATGCTCTCTGCAACTCCACCTCGCGCCCGCGAGGTGCCACATCTGCACATGCAAATAAACAAAAGATAGTATTAACATCTATATCATATACATATGGCATGATATCTCAAAAAACATAAAAACATACATATCAACATCATCAATCAACATACCTCGACGGTCAAACACCTCCCCTGGAGGTAGCACCATGTTCGAATCATCCCGGAAGTCAACCCCAGCATAGGGGTACCATAGTATCACCTGCGGCATCTGCCGCCATACCTGTGCCACCTCTTCAGTGAAGAAGTGGCCACCCTCGCCACCACCATAGCGAAGCAACACGGTCGACCACTGCCTCAGCCGCGGCTCTCGCGCCCCAGGCGCACCCAATAGAATCCAAGGGCACAACATTGGCACCCTCTCCAGAAACCAGGCCACTAGGATGGACCTGAAGGCAAACTCCCCTGTATCCATGGACCGACAATGGTCCAACTGCCCCACCATCCTCGAGTGCAGCGTAAGCCCCCAGGCAAAATGCTCGTCGGCCAACACTCTCTCCATCACCACCAGATGGCCACCGCTGATCCGCTGCGTCGCCAATGACCCATACACTCTCACAATCATCGTTGCTATGCAATGATGTGCTAGGGCATCCATCGCCCTAATTCTCACCACTGTGCCAGACATATAGTTCAGCCCCGAACAATATCTCTGGCCCACCGTCGCCAGCAGTGTATCCCTAGGAAGCACCGGCTCCGTCGGTAGGGGCGTTCCCCGAAATGGGAGCCCAGTCAGAAAATACACGTCCTCCATCACAGTGAAGGGAATCTGCTCTCCCCGCACTCCACATCTGGATAAGAAACTGCAGGAGATACTCCTGCGCCCGTATCAAGGGGCACTCAAAGAACTTCAACAACCCACAGGCTGCCAAAGTCGCACGTACGCCTGGCTCCTTTATAGCCACGGTGTCTCGTAGCTAGGACCAATCCTGCTCTCGCCAACCAATCAGCATCGTGCACACAGCTCACCTGCACAACACAAAACCGTCCTAAGTCAGCCACATGGACAATCAAAAACATAAAAAAAATACGTTCTATACCCGTCAACCTTGCCTCCACGGTGTGGTTTTTTCACCCACAGGCATGCACACATGCACGCCTGTTCACTACATAGGCGCGCATGAGTGTGCACCTGTTCAATACACAGGCGCGCTCTCAGGCACGCATGTTCACCATACAGGTGTGCTCCCAGGCGCGTCTGTTCAATCGACAGGCGAGCCCATCCTGTGCGCCCTTAATCCCCTTAATCACACTCCCATTCACGTCTATCCGGTGGACAAGCACACATGTGTGCATGCCTATTACCAGATCTCCTGTGCATGTGGGGCCCATTCCTCCTAAATACCTCTGTATGGCCCTCCGTACGTCCCCTGTCCAAAAAATGAAATCCTAATTCTATGCAGGATGATCAGACCACTAACCTGATGCTCGTGGGTCCTCAATCGAATGCCTCATCCTCCCTGAATCTCACAACCTCCTCTGAATGCTTCTCGTCCAATCACTATAGCAGCAAGTACAAATGAGGTGGCAATGTGGGCCCTACAGCTATATATAGTCCTTTTTGCCAAACTTCCACTCACCATTCCGGGAGCCCACGGTGTCCATTTCTCGATCCATCTTCAGCCACGGGATCAACATCCGGTCATCTACATCACAACAGTCCCTGGGCCTCTTTTCATACTGAGCCCCCGGGGCACCATTTTTTCATACCCTTATCAGGTACGCATGCGCATATTCACACTTATCAAATACATGCTCATATCTTCGATTCTCTTCAGATATTGTTCACGTCGGGTATTTGGTTTTCATGTGCATCGACACAACCTCTTCAGGTATATACTCGGCACTGGCATGTAGTCATTCCTTCTGAATCTCACTTACATTTCTAGTCACACCCTCTGACATTTGCCTGTAGGATACCCATTCTCGGCTCTGCAGTATCCACACCCCCATTTGGATCTTCGGTACTGTCACCCGATAGCATTCTTACCCACATGAGTTGTCCCATTCATAGCACCTTTTGGCACTTCTGACACTCATGTTGTTTTTCACAAACCCTTTAGGGATGGGAGTCCCGATAGTCTTACATCATGTCGTGAATCAACCACATACTCCTTCTCCTCATTTTGCTAGCTTTCCCAATGAACTCCCGGATTATCTCTCCACAGTTCTATGTTCGGGATGCACCTCCGCAGTAGCATGAACCCTCCATTTCATCCACAATCCATCCACCCATCTGCAAATCTCCCTTCATTTCACCTACCTCATATAGAAACCCACCCATGGGACCCCCACCCTTCATCAGTTCTCCGAGCAAATTATGCCCTACCCAGGCCCACCATATCACACTGGGGCACCTGTTTCTGTATTTGTACATTTCCCCCAAAATATTCGTTATTTATTGTACAAACACCTTTATTTTTAGTCGTTACATTACCTTTTTGTCGTCACCTTTGGGCGACCCACTTCCCTTTTTGGCCAACTGCAACCCATGTCACCCTTGGTTGGAGCACTACTTATCGTCCACCCTTACCGGCATCGTCCATATCTTCAGAGTACCCCACTGGTCACTTACCTCTACCCTCTGAATTTGTCCACCTTGTCCCGCCTCTGTCACAACTTATCCCCGGTCTTGTCATCCCCCTAACACTTAACCTCGTTGAACGGTTGTGGCCACTTTTTATCTCACACATACTCCAACCAAGGGAAGTCTTGAGTCTTCCCACATATTGATTTCGTCCATATACCTCCTCCACTTCCTCACCTCACCTAGTAGATTTCACGAAGCCATTTTCTTCTGGGAGTCCCGTCCCCCTTTTTGTCGACATCAACACAGTTTTCCAGAAGGGTGACAGTATCTTGATTCTCATTATCCACTCAATGACAGATCTCGGATGGCACAGGGTGAAACACCATTTCTCCCTACTGTCGTTGACCCCCATAACATTCGACACCAACACTTTCTCATGTTACGGTGGGTCTTACTTTGTGACTATTGCAGTTATTTCTTTCATTTGCTGAAGACCTCTAAACTTGGCTGGGCTATCAATGCCCACATAATCAGTGATACTTATTACCGCGATCACTACCTACTATTCAGAGTATGTTCATCTACAAAATTGTCTTCTTCCTTTATCACGACCGCCCTCGAGGGTGCTGCAGTTGTCTACACCAACATTTCAGTCATCTTTTTTGGAGTTACATGACACGAGCATGGGACATGTTTGCCTCATTTGTACACATTTTTCTGTTTTCCACACCTCATGGAAGGTCGGGTCCTACTGGTTCCCTTTTCCCTCCAACGGATCGCTCTGGATGATCCCAATATTTCTCTCTCTTACAAAAACATTCTCAGTAGAAGAAACATTGATGGATTTTGGCTATACGTATGCTCCTAACCTCATCCATCAGGGGGCATATGTTATCACTAAAATTTCGTTCGCACATGGTTACAAGAACTCAGCATTGTCAAACCGTGATGAAGTCATCCATGGACCTGAATTAACACCAAAGCATTCATAAAAGGGTCAAAAACTATACAAAGTAGTGAAAAATTAAAGGGCTCTATAAAGACACTGGGCACGCGCGCACATGCGCGGAACAGGAACGCAAAAATCGTGCACATGCGCACGATGCACGAATGTTATCGCAAAAAGTCATGCACCTGCTAAACGACACATTTATGAGAGTGGTTGGCCTCCCACCCACTTATGGTTCAGCTCCCAAGCCGATTTGACCCTCGAATCTGGACTGGATTCGACTGGATGGCTGGTCAAAGACCTAGAAATGCCCTACTTAGCCTCTTTTCACACTACAAAGCAATTAAAAAATAGCTCAAAGGAATGCTATAAAAAGGCCATGGATGCACCTCATTTTTCAAGGAATTCAAAGTAATGTTATGCTTCCTCTATTTTCTTGAGGACTCCATCCTTGTCAAGAGCATATTTGCACCATTGCATTGGACAATCCATCTCACCCATTGAGTGGATTTGTAAAGAGTTCTTTCATCATTTTCCATTTTTCTTTGTTGTAAGAAGAGCTAGCTAGTGGGGGTCCAAGAGTCCTCCCTTGGAGGAAGAAGGGACTCATAGTCCCCTTTCTTCTTGGTGTATTGTTTCACTAATAGATCAACCTCAACATTGGTGACATGGGTCTTATGGTTCTTTTTGTTTCTATGTCCCTATGTTCATGAATTTAGTTGTTATTGCATTTCTTAGTTTAATTCTTAATTGTAGTTTTTTATTTCTTTCCCTAACTCTTTTCCTTGCAGTTGTCCTGCTCAGTAGTCCCAACTGAGCTTGTAAGCACCTCTATTTTGCTCACTAAGGTGACGGAAGAGGCGCAACACTCTACTCAAATTCGGAACCGAAACATATTTCGTCAACGCACTACTTGCGTTATGTGTGCACACCTTGCACTACTTTAACATAAGAGAAACAATTGAAACTTATGTTAACCTTCACAGTTCCATCTACTCATAATGAGATTCATTCATTCATTCATGAAAACACAAATAACATGGAATTGAAAACAATGTTCACACCATGCATTGGGTAAATTTTCCTCTGTTATATTCAAAAGTGAAAATGGATACAGAGGAAATAAAAAAGAACAACTAAAATTGAAATCTCCTACTAACTTGTAGCTCTCTAATCTACAACTATCTATCCTGTAGCCAGCCTCATTTGGGCATACAAAACCTCTATTTATCTCAGAGGGCTCTTAGGGTTTCCCTTGGCTACTTGTCTACATCTAAAGTTATCCTACGACTATCTAAGTCCAGTCGCATTCCATTGTCGTAGTGGAAACTCCCACTTCGCTCGTAATCGTTCAAGCGTGCCTCAAAGATTTTGTTGGCACTGAAGTTCAGGCGTGCTTCAAAAATATGTTGTAACTGCAAATGTTGAGATTCCAAAAAGATTCCCATGCATTGAGTGGTTCTGCTCCGTGTGCTTATCAACGATGCTCCTGCATCATTATTGTTTTGTGTTATATCATTATTGAAATCATTTAGACTATGACTAAAATCATTATGTCCTATTGTTTTGTGTTATATCATTATCACTAAAATCGGTGCACCATATTATCATGAAATCATTTTTCATTATATCATCATTTAAATCAATTCATATTGATTTGGATCATGTCATTATTGAAATCAATGTAACTAATTTTTCTAAATAATTTATGATTGTGTCATCACTCAAATCAATTCATTGTACTATTTTACATTATGTCATTATTGAAATCATAACAACTAATTACTCTAATTCATTTTTCATTGTACCATATCTAAAATAAATGCACCCTATTATTTCGTGTTATATGATTGTTGAAATCATTTCAACTCCCTTATTTCTCTAAATCATATTTTAGTATCATAATTAAAATCAATATGCCCTATTGTTTTGTAGTATATCATTGTTAAAATCAATGGATGTTTTCAATGATTGATATTGCATTATATTTATTTTCCATGATTGGAACATATCAACAATATAAACCCAAACCTCTTGAATTTTGAAACATTATTTATTTTGATAACAAATTAAAGAATAATTATATATCTTAAATCATAATTATATATCTTCAGAAGCCTTTCATCCTCTTCATATTGAACTATCATATCAGTAAATTTCAGTATATTTTTTGTTATTTTACATTTAAAACAATTTGAAAATGGATGGATGTCCAAAACCCTTATACTTTTATCATATTAAAATCTTTAAAGAGTAATCTTATATATTTATATGATATATAATAAATATGCAATAAGTGATGCTAAACTTGAAGTCTCCAAGCAATCAAAATATTCTGGAAATTAACAACTAAGAAAAATTTGATCCTCTAACATAAGTTTGATATTGATTTAGATTTAATATTCAACTTAATAATTATTTAGGAATATTATTGAAATTTGTAATAATTATTCAAAATATTATACTTTATTTTTTTATAGTTAGTTTATACTTTCAAAAATATATCAACATAATAAAACCCTGCAAAAGAATCTTGCAAACAAGTCCTAATTAAAAAAGAACCTTCATTCACAAATAAGTGGAGCGATATATGAGGACATTATGAATCTATCAATGATTCATGTAAATTTTATAGGTTACTATTAATCGTTATATTTAGGACAAAAGAATATATATATATATATATATATATATATATAACTTCATGAAATATGTAGCCTAATGAAATTGGATCTAAGGATTCCCTTTGATGTCAATTGTAGATAACCCATTCATTCATTAATATATATATATATATATATATATATATATATATATATATATATGGACACATGTCAACTTGAGATTGAGCAAGAGAGAAATTACACATATCCTTCATACTGGGTTGTAAAATGCCTCTATGGGTAGAATAATGATTTGTTAAGTGAATTTGTAGTAACATTTATGAATTAGGGATAACTAATTCTACATATATATATTTTTTTCCTATAAGTCACAAGAAGAATCATTTGAAGTGACAAACTCAAGCTCTTGGATATCCTCAATTAGTTGATGATGTGAGATTTTTTTATTACAAATCAATGGTAAAATGATGACTTCCAACTTACAATAGTATCAACATATCCAAGACCTACTCAATTTTATTTGGTTAAACTTTGAAACCATGATAAGAAAATTCTAATTTTCTTTTGTTAAACTTTTAAACCACAGTGATGTTAGAATATAGAAGATGGTGTGCTCATTTTACCATTGACGATACCTTCATCACCCAACCATAGGCCGAAGCCTCCCTCCGAGCACCTTAACCTTGACTGAGAATTCCTCTGGAAGCAAACCCTAGGATAGATAGCCAAACAAAGAGTAGTGCACCTCTCTCCAGGGATAGCGCAACACAAAAGACTGATCAGATAGTCCCAAACCCTATCCAAGAGATATTCAAGCCAATACTAAAAACTTGTTGCTTCTGCAGCTGCACCAACAGCTCTCGTCCAAACCTGCGCACAAGACTACAAATGCAGTGCGCACCAAAACTAGGAACTGCAATTATGAGATGCTACAAATGAGAACTGGCACCCTGTATTTATAGTGGTTCTGCCAGTTTTGTTGGGGCCGACTTCTCCTTCTAGATAAATGTTTGTTCAATATATTATTATTATTATTGGCCGACTTCTTCTCTTGAAGGCTAACAACCTAATATAAATTATCTGCTTGAGTCGACAAGGCTTCTAGGCTTATTATCCAATTCATTAGAGTTTCTCTTGCTTCCTAGAGTCTTCTATTCTTGTCAGGTTCACACGTGGGGGTAAATACCTCCCGCAACTACCATAATATTAACACTCCCTCCTAGCTAGAGAGGTATTTACAGGTAATGGACTTGAGCACAAAACATACCATTTACCCGGTAGCATCAATATAGTCATATAGACTATTTCATGACTAGATCATGAGCATCATCATCACCATCAGCTCCATCATCTCTCGAAACCATACTTCATCTGAGTAATTAGACATGATGCTAGATAAGTCACTCACATCATAGAGTGATATAAGAGGAGTAAGAGCTTTGCACTATTTTCCGTCTGGAAAATCTCTATTCATCATTCATCTGAATGATGATTATCTCCAATAAATTGTTGATAGTCTTCAAGGCAATTAGAGCAAGGATAGAGCACAATTATGTCTATTCATAGTAGTACATAACTAAAATCTAGTGGTTCACTACCACATCAAGTAACACACAAGTACTTGATCAACAACGTATGGTTGCGAATAGTGAAACGTATTCACCATAGTAGTCCTCATCTACTGTCATACAGTCTTCATAACAAACATCTGATAGCATCCTACATAGAAACAATGTTATGATATAAACTGATTTGTCTAGGCCAATCTTTCACTCACATCTGTGAGCTCTGAAAGAATATCTTCCTCACGAACAGTGGAACATATCCACCACAGTAGTATATCTCTACTGTCTGGAGACAGGTAATATCCATAACAATCATCTGATGCCATCCTGCATAGAAAGATATTGTTAAAGATAAACTGAATCCTCTGGGCCAATCTTTCACTCACGTTTGTGAGATCTGAAAGAATATCTTCTCTCATCAGCAATGGGCTATCTACCCTATTCTTAACAAACAAGGAAGAAGGATTATTTCTGATTTCTGAGCCCAGACCATTTCTCACCCTGGGCCATTCTTCCTACACTAATTTAAAGTGAACCCTAGACAAAATGTATAAACCCTAAGAAATGTTTGGACCATTCCTCACCCTGGGCCATTCCACCTACACTAATTAAAGTGCACCCTGGAGAGAATGTATAAACGCTAAGGAATGACTGTCCATGATTGTTGAGCCTGGACTATTCCCCACCCTGGGCCATTCCTCCGACACTAAACAAAGTGTAACTTGGAGAGAATGAGTCTGCCCTAAGGAATAATTGTCTGGACCATTCCCTACCCTGGGCCATTCCTCTAACACTAAACAAAGTGTAACTTGGAGAGAATGAGTCTTCCCTAAGGAATGTTTGTCCTGCATCAACCTCCAGAACAGACCATTCTTCGAAACTGCTCACAATAGTGAACTTAGAAAGAATGATTGGCCAGCGAGGCAGACCATTCTACTTGACCACTACTCAGAGTGATTGCCAAGAAGAATGATTGTCCTGTACCACTCTCCATGTTAACCACAATGGGAAGTCATTGTCTATGATACATCAAAAATCAGTATGCCTCCCATGTTAACTACAATGGGAAGTCATTGTCCATCTGAAATCTCAATCCACTTTCCGAATAGGAAAGCATCTATCCAATCTGGACTACTTTTTTTATTTTTTGTTGTTACAAAGATAAATGTTCCCTCCTAATTGGAGAGTTATTTAAATCATAAAAATAAATGTTTTTCAAAAATATTTTTCCGTACCTTCTCTTATCTTGGAGAATCTTCCCTTTCGGCTAAGGGAGTTATTTCCACGATCCTCATCTTCTTTCAGAAATATATAAACTTGATTCTAGATAGAGGTTTTGTCAGGATATATACTGTTTGCTCATCAATGGGAATATACTCGACCTTTACCTCTCCTTTCTAGACTTCATCATGGATAATGTAATGATTGATTTCAAATGTACTTTAGTCTGGAATACAGTGAAGGCTTCATGTAGATTTGAACAATAGAGTATATCATAGTTGGAGAACTGGAACATATCCATGTGGCACTTCTTCTGTCATCATGAGATCTGATCTTCGAGTAGTCATCTTTATAGGAAATCTTCACCACGCTTTTGCTGTGCACTGGAGGTTATCCACCAAGTTATCTTCTTCTATCTGCATACATGAGTCTTCTTCTGGTATGTCTCAAAGTCTTGAGATTGTTTTTCATACGCTCTTTATCTGATGTAGAACTCCAACTCATGGATGTTGTGGATGATATAATGACTTATGTAGAGATAAGTTTGGTTTACTAGAACAAGTAATGATCATAGTCTTCTCCCTCCATCTGGGAAAATATTTGGTTCTAGATATTGCAATTCTTTCATTCATAAGTCTTCCATACACTGTTCTTCATCAAGACTTTCAGTTCTTTTTCTTGATTTCTTTCATGAGTTCATATCAGGCTGGTAATCTTGTGATTCTTTGATACAATGACTGGTTGTTTTGGTTCCTCTTTCTTTCTTGGAATCCTCATGCTTTTCTTTTACTTTTGAGTCCATGGAGTTTCTTATAGATTACATGCCCTAGAGATTCCACTTTTTCCTTTCATCATAAGATCACGAATCTAGATGGACAACCAAGAATTCTTTAAGGCTTCTAAGGAAATCTTCTTCTGCGACTGAACTGAACACATGTTGTCTTTCATGACTGATACCATGGATATATACCTTTCATCATATTCAATGGATCATAGGATTATATCCCTCCTAATCCTTGCTTCATGTAAGAGTGCATATAATCGGCTCCCTCCATATGATAGAGTCCATACTTCCATCTGCATCCTTATTGTCTTCTACAATATATAATTGGCTCTTTTGTCTTTTAGTAGAAGAAGTCTCTTCCATCCTTCTTAGTATTATTTGTAGGTTCCTTTTCTTTGGAAATCGATGCTTCATGTTTCTCCTTCCTTTTCTTTAGCTTGGGATACTAATTCCTGTAGTGATCGTACTTTTGACAGTTGAAGCACTGTATTTCTGAAATATATTTTCTTTGTTTTGGCTTCCTTCTTGAATCGAACTTTCTTTTGTCCCTGAAGTTCTTGAATCTTGTTGTGAAGACTTGATCATCGTACTTATTTTTGGGTTTCTCTTTTGCATTGATTCTTGATTCTTCTTGAGCATAGCAAGTCCGAATTTCTTCAAATGTTGGGCACTCCTTCCTTGTGTTCATGCTTGCGACAAATGCATCCCATGTCTTGGGAAGACCATTGAGTACTATGTTCACCAATTCCTTTTCTGAAGTGATCTCTTCAATAGCTTGTAGTTGATCTCTTAGCTAGGATATCCTTACAAAGTATGATTTTATGTTGTTGTCATCATTCATCTTCATGTCACGGAGCTCATTCTTTAGACTCATAACTTGTCCAATGTTTCTGACTGAGAAGAGATTTGTTAGGGCATCGTACATCTTCTTCGATGAGTCAAGATGGGAGATGTAGGGAATCAAGTGGTATTTTATGGAATCCACTATGATACTCATGGCATTGATGTTAACATCTTTGAACTTCTCCATAGTTGCAACGTTCTGCAGTTCCTTCTCTTCTCCTTCTTTAAACTCTAGCTTCACGATCTTTCCTTTCACAATATCCAACACTTTATTCTTAGCAAGGATGAGGTCAATCCTTGTCTTCCATGCTCTAAATTTAGAGGATCCATCTAGCTTGTTCTCAGACTTCATAGAGTTCGTCATGGCTTGCTTGACTTGGTCAAACCCTGGATTTGACAAGAAATCCAAACTTCACATCTTGTCCTTCTGAGAGTACTAGGAGATGCATTGAGCTAGGGCACACTGATCTATCCGGAGATTAGGTCAATATCATCAATTAAGGTGCCTCGACAAGAGGTTTAGGGTTTCTGCAATTACTTCTGCTAGTAACCCTAGCTATAGTTCTTTTGGAAACTGCTCCTGCTAGTAACCCTAGCGGCAGTTCCTCAACGAGCTCAATATCTAGCAGCTATGTTTCCTTCTAGCATTTTAGGTTGACTGAAGGGGTGTGGGCCCATAACCTGTTAGAATATAGAATATGGTGTGCTCATTTTACATTTGATGATACCTTCGTCACCCAACCATAGGCCGAAGCCTCCCTCCGAGCACCTTAACCTTGATTGAGAATTCCTCCGGAAGAAAACCCTAGGCTATATAGCCAAACAGAGAGTAGCACACCTCTCTCCAAGGATAGCACAACACAAAAGACTGATCAGATAGTCCCAAACCCTAACCAAGAGATATTCAAGCCAATACTGAAAACTTGCTAGTGCTGCAACTGCACCAACAACTCTCCTCCAAACCTACGCACATGAATGCAACTACAGTGCGCAACAAAACTATGAACTGCAATTATGAGATGCTACAAATGAGAATTGGTGCCCTGTATTTATAGTGGCTCTACCAGTTTTTTTGGGGCCAACTTCTCCTTCTGGATAAGTGTCTGTTCAGTATATTATTATTATTTATGGTCGACTTCTTCTCTTGGAGGCTAATAACCTAATATAAATTATCTTCTTGAGCCGAAAATCCTTCTAGGGTTATTATCCAATTCATTAGGGTTTCTCTTGCTTCCCGGAGTCTTTTATTCTCATCAGGTTCACACGTGGGGGCAACTACCTCCCATAACTACCATAATATTAACAAGTGAGCAAATTCTTCACTTAAAAAAATTCTCTAAAAAGCTGGGTAACTCTAAACTTAACACCATATCAAAAATATTATATTCAAAAGCAAGAAACTAAAACAAACTTAAAAAAAAAAAAAAAAAACTCTAAACTTAACACTATATCAAAACTATTATATTAAAAAGCTAAAAACTAAACAAAAAAAAATTGGAAAAAATATATATCAAAATACTCACATGGCTATCCCAAATATCATCATTGGTCATTATTAAAAATAAATAAAAATAGAATAACAATGTTGTACACCATCCCTATGCCTCCATTGCGAATTGAATGAATAAACACTATCGTGAGCCTTCTATATAACTAGAGATACTCCAATAAAAGACTAGATATACTCCGATAAAAAATAAAGTATAAAAAACTAAATATACTCCAATAAAAAATACTCGAATCAAAAACTAGATATAACCATAAAATAAACCTAAACCTTAGATCCAAATCTATCTTGGATTTTCGCCCTCAAGCCTATGTGATGCATTGTATTAAATTAGTTCTCCATTGAGGAGTAAAAACCTACTTTCTATCTATGCCATCCTTAAGTCCTCACACGCTTTTCTTATGATTAAAAAATAATATAAAAAAAAAATTATTCTCCATTGGAATGTCAATTTCATAATTAAAAAAGAAAAAGAAAAAAAACAAATTGATGATGTGATTTAGTGATGTGGAGGAAACAAAAAAATATTTTGGAGCAAGGGTACTTCCTGGAACAAGATAAGAAACAAAATAAATATTCAAGGGTACCTTCCCGGAACAAGACAAGAAACAAAAGAAAGATCCAAGACAATATGTTTATGATAGGAAATCGAAACAAGAATAAGGACAAGGATAAAGGCAATTGCTACAACCTTGGAAAGACATATTCATGATAACATTCATGAAATAACTTGCCTAAGACAAAAAGAACAACATTGTTTCTAATACAACATCTTTCATGTGAAGGATAGTTTCTTGGTAGCATTACTAAGATTATCTTGTCTGAGAACAAGAACAAGAAATATCTCGTAGAGGAGGTGTTAGTTCATGCTTGCAAATAAGTACACTGAGTAGTATAACCTACTAAGTACTTATCAATACTCACTTAAGTGACAATAATAAAGATGTCAAACTTGATATGCAAACCTAGAGTCTTTCTATTGTTCCACTTGGATTTAGTTTCTTCTGAGACAAGTATCCTCTCTGACTTGTCTTTTGAACTTAAAACAATATTCTCTCTTGATAGAAAAGTCGAGTTAGAGAATACGATCTCAACCTTATAATATCTTGACTAAAGTTATCTTATATTTTTAACTTTGACTAGAAGTTCATAATTCCATAACATCCAAAGACATATCAAATCAAACTTGGGGAGTTTGTTGATCTACTGAATCCAAGATCACTCCTTTAGACAATATCCCTTGTACATTTCTTGTAAACACACTCATGTTAATGATACAAATTAAAAGAACATGTATAGGTTCATACCTTTACCCAACTATGACGGTAAACCTTAGAATGAATTTGCTGGACCATAGGTTTAGATGCTAGAGGATTGGTGAGAGAGTCCATTCTTTTGTCTTTTTCATCTCTCTTTTCTTTCTGCAAAGTTTCATCCTTATAAACTTCTTCTATGACATTTCCGCAAAGATTGTTCATCAAGGTTTGTCAACATATTTCACAAGGGTACCTTCCCTGGACAAGACAAGAAACAAAATAAATATCCAAAACAATATGTTTATTATAGGAAATCGAAACAAGAATAAGGACAAGGATAGAGGAAATTGCTACAAGCCTAGAAATACATCTTCATGATAGCCTTCATGAAATAACTTGCCTGAGACAACAAGAACAATAATGTTTTTGATACAACATCTTTCATATGAAGGATAGTTTCTTGGTAGCATTACTAAGATGATCTTGTATGAGAACAAGAACAAGAAATATCTCCTAGAGTAGGTGTTAGTTCATGCTTGAAAATAAGTACAGTGAGTAGTATAAGCTAGTAAGTACTTATCAGTACTCACTTAGGTGACAATAAAAAATATGTCAAACTTGATATGCAAAACTAGAGTCTTTCTATTGTTCCACTTGGATTTATTTTCTTCTAAGACAAGTATCCTTTCTGACATATCTTTTGAACTTAAAACAATATGCTCTCTTGACAGAAAATATGAGTTAGAGAATGTGATCTCAATCTTATAATATCTTGACTAAAGTTACCTTATAGTTTTAAATTTGACTAGAAGTTCATAATGCCATAATAGCCAGAGACATATCAAATCAAACTTGGAGAGTGTGTTGATCTAGTGAATCCAAGATCACTATTTTGGACAAGATTCCTCATACATTTCCTATAAAAAAACTCATGCTAATGATACAAATTAAAAGAACATGTATAGGTCCATACCTTTACCCAACTGTGACGGTAAACCTTAGAATGACTTTGCTAGACCAGAGGTTTAACTACTATAGGATTGGTAAACTTCATAATGTTCCTTTTAGTAGATTTCTCTTTGGCATAACATATACTTTCTTCATGATAATTATTTTGTCTTCATAACTACCTTCATTTTGACCTTTTGACTGGTCAACCATAGATTTTGACTTGGTCAAACATTGACTTTGACCAAAATTCCAAACTTGACATCTTGGATTGCTTATAGTACTATGAGGGGCACTAGGCTAGGGTGCACTAGGTTATCCAGGACTTAGTTTAAGTGCTTCACTTAAGATTCCTTAACATGAGGGTTTGGGTTTCGTTGTTGCAACAAAACATTTGACTGCAACTGCAACTACAACTGAGCAAATCCTCCCAATCTACCTTCCAGTGGTTAGACTGTCCAGAGATAGTTTGGTCCTATAACCTGTTAGAATAGTAAGTGTGTTCATTTCACTGTAGACAATATAGCTATATTGTCACCCAACCATTGGCATAAAGGACACCCCTGAGCACCTTAACCTTTGTTAGATAGAATGATTCTGGAAGAAACACTATAACCAACAAATAAACCCTAGTTCTTCATTGCAGCAACAACTCAAGATAATTAGAGCACTCCTTATCCAAGGGTAGCACACAAGAGAGTCTCCATATCCACAAAACAAGTACCATATACAACTGCAACAGTTTCTGCTACACTACTCTCTCAAACTTGTGAAATACTTAGCAATAATATCACCAAGAGTATCACCAAGAGTTGCACCAAGAATATCACCAAGAATATCACTTGATAGCTCCAGAGAGATACCAAGACCAAGAGATGACCATACACCCTTATTCCTCCTTCCAGCTGCAATTGCATCTTTCCACAAGACTTGTGCTTTGATTGGATGTACAAATGAGATAAAACATCCTCTATTTATATTAATCTATCCAGTGAATTTTATGGCTAGGATGACCTGACTTTCTGGTAATTATATTTTATGTTTATCTTTCTCATGTGGAGCCAACTTGTCTTTATGGAAGATAATATTCTAATATTATTTATTCTTCTAGGCTGACTTGTCCTCTAGGGTTTTCACACATCTGTTTAGGATTTCCCTTGCTTCAAGAATATTCCATTCTAATCAAAGGTTACACGTAAAGGTTAATACCTCCCACATATATCGCAATATCAAAAAAATACACCTATAATAATAAAATAGCAATAATAAAAACAACATTAAAGAACCAAAGATGTGAAAAACATGTCAATTCAAGTATGTGACCATTCAATATATACTTATACATAATGTCACATATTATTGTAATCATAAGTTTGTTAGGGATCTAAACCCTCACGTAGGTAGAATAATATATTCCAATGTAATAAAGGTCAATATTAATAAGGCCTAGCAATAAGGAAGAATAAGTCGAATGTAAGAAGACCTAATAGAAGCTTCCGTTTCTAGAAGGATCTTCCTCTAGATGGTTATTTTGATAGACATATTTAGTATAAATCAGAGTCGAGGGTATGAGAACTATTGTGTTGGATATTATTGCAATAGAGCTCTACTGGACTGGAGGTTTCCCCCTCGAAGAAGCAAGTGAACATTTCTCTTAGTAATCAAAGTGCTCTTTCTAGTGTTATTATGTTATCATTTAAGTATTATTGTGGTGTTGTTCTGGTTATATTGTTGTTCATTTGCCATTTCTAGCATTTTATTTCTATTCTACATACTTTTAATATCTGGAATATTACAAGTGGTATCAGAGCACTTTCCTCGGTAGAAAATTGTGGGTAAATGTTTTTCAGGGTAGAGACGTATTCTGACATCTCTAAGCTACAAAGATCTGTCATTACGTGCATAAACATGCGGTTGAGGGATTAATACACGCATTTAATACAAGTGGTACTTAAGCGCACATTTGTTGTCCACTCATGTAACCCCTGTTGGTACCCCTTCGAGTGGTAGTGCATCAGACAACACATGTATACGGATCAACCTAGATTTCCTAAATCCCTCTTTAGATAAACCGATCAGCTTCCTGACTGATATAGTGTCACCGAGAACAATACTCGGGAAGATACTCTCTAGTACCTATGTAGTTGGGTAGTATAGATAAGGGCAAAGCCTAGCCTCCTTAGTTGGCACCCTGAGATATTGGGCCGAGTACTATTGTTGGATCCCGCATGTATATCAGAGAGCTATAGCACAGGGAAAACCCTTGTCTGTAGAACCCTTGAATACCTAACCCTTGGGGATGGAAAAAAAAATTAAAACAGACAGGATATATTGTCGTGCAACTGTGTTCGAGTTTCCAAATCACTAAACATTTATTCCTGCTTAAGCATTTGGGAATTTCATCATTGCAGTATTCTTCAGACCGGAGTATAACTCCATAGGTGAAAAAAAAATCATGAAACGTTTTGCACCATTATTTGAGACCTATTCCATTGGATTCATATCTTATCCCTTATCACATTCATACCTATCATTTTTCAGCAAAATTTTTGACCCCACCCACCCCTCTTCGGTTCCCTTGTCATCATGGCCCATACCCGTAGCCAAGACTTGGAAGCTCACTTCAATACCTTGCAATCTAATTTCACAGAGACCCAACAAGAAGTGAGACAGCTCAGTGCCAATATTTCCACCATCAATAAAACCATGCAATCCTCAATCAAAGAACTCAAAGAAGACCTCAAACAAGACATGATTACCCATCTTGAATCTGTCACTTCGATAATCTGCGCCAAGCTGCATATCCCTACAGATCCCCCTTTATCTGAACCACCTTTGCATACTGAAGCTGAAACTTCCTCTCATTCCCATAATTATCAGCCCCATCACTTTCAACGTGACCTATGCCTTTCATGGTTGGATGTGACCAAATTTGATGGCTTGGATCCCAGTGGTTGGGTAACTCAAATGGAACATTATTTCTCTTTGTACAACATTACATATGACTTGGAAAAACTCCGGTATGGTGTTATCCATATAGATCAAGAACATTGGCAATGGTGGCAATGGAGAAAAACTTCTCGTCAAGGGTATGTTGCTTGGACACACTTTGTGGCAAAGATTTATGAATGCTTTGGCATTGACACCAACCATTTAGGTCATTTGACAAAGTTGAAACAATCTGGCACAGTGGAAGACTTTATAGTTTCTTTTGAGTGACTGTATTTTTGTACAGAGGACATGTGTGATTCTTTTTTCTGAGAATGTTTTATCAGTGGCCTCAAGGATGATATTCATGCCCATGTCCTCATTGCTCGACCTCTAAGTTGGGTGGAGGATACTAAACAAGCTAAGCAAGAAAAACAGGTTGTCTCTTCTCAAAAACGAAAACCCTCCTTTATTCCTCGCACTAAACTAGTAAATCCCACTCCTCCTTCTACTCCACTAAAGATCCAAAAATTGACCAGGGCCGAAATGGATTAATGCCAACTCAAAGGCCTTTGTTATAATTGTGATGAATTTTTTTTTCTAGGATACAAGTGTAAGGAACAAAATCTTTTTATGGCCATCTTGAAGAATGTTTTGGAAGAGGATGTTGAAGCTCCCCTTGTGTCTGAGTCACCTGAACCCACTGACATTACCCCTCCCTCAAATCCTCTCAAATTAGAATAGGTCATTTCCCTAAATTCTCTCATGATCTTCTCTACTCCCCAAACCCTCAAACTAATTGGCTGCATCAATCATAGGAAGGTCATCATTCTTGTTGATAGAGACAACACCCATAATTTTATTCATCTCCGCATTGCACAAGAAACTAATTGCTATATCTGTACAGTCAATAACTTCCAAATCACGATTTCCAATAACGGGTCCATGAAATGTGGAGGGCGTTGTGAAAATGTGTGTCTCCAAATTGGTGACTACCACATGAAATTTCACATGTTTGCTATCGCCATGGGAGGTTGTGACATTGTGTTGGGTGTAGACTGGCTAAGGAATTTGTGTCCCATTATCATTGATTTTAAGGAATTAACCATGCAATTCGACCAGGAGGGCCAACAATATAAGTTCCAAGGCATCACCACTGGTTCCCTTAATATCATTAGTTCCCATTGCATGGAAAATATGCTCAAAAAAGGTCATTCGGGAGTTATTTACCAACTCCATGCCATACAAGAAAATGAGACACCCTCTATGCCACAGGACCTCCAATCCATCCTCTCTAAACATCAAGTGGTTTTTTCCACTTCCCAAGGACTACATACTTCCCGTGGTGTTCATGATCATTCCATTCCCCTTGTCCCGGGAAGCCTTCCTCCCAATATCCTATTAAATTTAGCAGCATCGACAGTCATTCTCCAATTAGATGCCATATGGGCCACCCTAAGGCTAGCCAAGGAGATTTGGAGAATCAACCAGTGTTGTGAGGTATTGACAAAATCCAGGGGGAACGTACAACCTTTGTGAGTCAAACAAAAAGTCAGGACGAACGAGATGCTATGTGAGTCTAATGAAAAAGTCAGGGGGAACGTACAACCTCTTTGAGCATAGACAGTCTAGTGCAAAAGTCAGGGGGAATGAACAACCTCTATGAGCATAGACAGACTAGTGAAAAGGTCAGGGGGAACATACAACCTCTATGAGCCTAGTCAAACCTTGTGAGCCATGAGAAAAAGTCAAGGCATCTAGCAAAATTTAGGTTGAATATAAAATTCCTATGATCTAGAAACAAATGATATTTCTAATATTGCAAATGATGTAATTGTATTGATCTAGTGCGTTGGCACGTGTAAACATTATCCACCATGAAGAAAATTTCGAATTGCCTTGTCAAGAGTTGTAACTAAAGTCTTGCGTCTAGTTCTATGTTAGAACTAAAGTGTAATGTTGTGTTGCAACTAAAGTCTTGAGTCTAGTTCTATTTTAGTAATGTTGAGTTGCAACTAAAGTCTTGAGTCTAGTTCTATTTTAGCAATGTTGAGTTGCAACTAAAGTCTTGAGTCTAGTTCTATTTTAGAACTAAAGTGTAATGTTGAGTTGCAACTAAAGTCTTAAGTCTAGTTCTAAGTTTAAAATAAAGTGTAATGTTGAGTTGCAACTAAAGTCTTAAGTCTAGTTCTAAGTTTGAAATAAAGTGTAATGTTGAGTTGCAACTAAATTCTTAAGTCTAGTTCTAAGTTCGAACTAAAGCATGTCAGTCTCAAGTCTAGTTCTAAGTTCGAACTAAAGTATAATGTTGAGTTGTAACCAATCTCAAGTCTAGTTCTAAGTTTGAACTAAAGTGTAAAGATGAGTTGTAACCAATCTCAAGTCTAGTTCTAAGTTCGAACTAAAGTATGAAGCTGAGTTATGTTTAATGCATGCAATCATGTTACTATTTTGAGCTTCCCCGCTTCAGCCTATATAAGAAGAGGTTGAACCCTCTCTTCAACATAGTTCTGCAACACAGTTTTCATATGCAGGTTGAGGGTGAAGTAATAGAGGAGCACATCAGTGATAAAGAGGCAGCATATCAAAGGTGTATTTCAACAAGGTATTGTAAGTCTTTGTAATGTCAAAGTCATCTTGGCAAGGTCTTTGAGAGAAGAACATTCATGGTGGATATTTGTAAGAGATCTTACATTATTAATGCAATAAAGGAATATTGTTTGCTGGGGTTTTTCTCCCTATACAGGGTTTCCTCGGGGTATATGTGTTTTTGATATGCATGTTTACTTATCTACATAATTATTGCTATTCGATTATGATCTAGAATTGTTGAAGTGTATTAAGCTGAAATCAAAGTATTGAAGAAAATAAAAGAATTAATTTGCATAAGAAATCAAGCTCATAATTTAAAATGGTATCAGAGCTTAGGGTGTGTTAAACGTGTTGAAGTGCAACAATAAGTACACATAAATCCAAGCAATATTGATTAAGTTTCTAGTGTGAGGACCATGGAATCCTCCATTTGAGTCAGGGCAAAAGATAGGCTTGAAGGAGATACCAACTTTAATGTGTGGAAGCTTCGTATAACAAATATCTTGCAAGAGCATGATCTTGAGCAGTATGTGACCACAGTGGTGGAGGAACCAACGAATAATACAGGAAGAACAACCTTCAGGAAGAGTCAATAAAAAGCCAAGCAAATCATCTTTGACTCAGTCAAAGACACTATAATGCCTGCAATGACTTCGTTGATGACTAACAAGGACTGTATGGATACCTTGGTGAATCTGTATGAGAAACAGTCTCCAATTCAGAAGAGGAAACTTAAGCACAATATTAAGTATTTGAAGATGGAGAAAGGTGAATCAATGGCATCTTTCTATTCCAGGATAGCTCAGATCAGAGATCAACTTTTGGTCACAGGGGTGATAGTGGACGATGATGATTTAGTGCAGGCCATTTTTTATGGTCTTCCTTCTTCATGGGAGACCTTCTTAACCAGTGTAAGTGGGAGAGAGATTCAGCCCATGTTTGAGAGTTTATGGCATGATTGCCTCTAGGAGGATATTCGTAAAGCTACTAGGAGTGAGCCAACAAAATATGAGCACTCAACTTTAGAATCAAGATTCAAGGGAAAGAAGAAAGGAACTTTCTAGAAAGGCTCTCTGAGGAAGCCAAACACCAAAGGTACATTCAAAGGAAAGAATATTGATACATCTAAGATTAAATGATTTAGTTGTAATAAGTTGGGTCATTTTTCTAAAGATTGTTGGTTTAGAAAGAAATATCCCTGGGAAAGGGAAACATAACACCTCAACTGTTGAGGATGATGAATCCAAAAGAAATCTGAAAAGTCCTTCTAATGAGAAAGAAAATAGAAAAGCATATTACTTGTTTTCTGCCTTATCCAGTTCAATTTTCACGGGGCCGAAAACTTGGTTAGTAGACAGTGATGCATCAAAGCACATGAAAGGGTACAAGGAGATCCTCTCAGATTTCAAGAAAAAAATATTTTGCAGAGAAGGTCAAGCTTGGGGATGAAAAATGTTACAAGATAGAGGGAGTAGGCTCTATCTCCTTCAGATTGGAATCTGGGGCTAGACTTCATGTTGATGAAGTATTATATGTTCCAGGGATCAAGAAGAATCTACTATAAGTTGCAAACATTGAGGACAAGGGATATTGGGTGATATTCAAGGAAAGGAAGGTACTATTATGGGCTAAAGGTAGCCACTTAAGTACAGTAGAACCCATTGAAACTCACAGTGGAGGACTGTATGTCGTGCCAGACTAGTCAGTTCAGGCATTAGCTCATGATGTGACTAGCTCCAATGAGTTGTGTCACAAAAGACTTGGACATATTCATTACAAATCTCTTCTAGATCTACATAACATCGTATGTGGCATGCCCTCTATTTCTCTTAGTAAAAATGAAATTTGTGAGGGATGCATGCTAGGTAAAAATTTAAAAAGATCATTTTCTAGTAGTGACAACAGAGCTCAGGGCATCTTATATCTGGTTCATTATGATGTATGTGGTCCCATGTCATCTCCCTCACTCAGTGGTTGTTTATATTATGTCATTTTTATTGATGATTACTCAAGAAAATGTTGGATATATTTTCTTAAAGCTAGAAGTGACACATTTTATAAATTCAAAGAGTATAAAGGCTTTATTGAAAAGAAGACAGTGAAACACATCATAATCCTTAGAACATAAAATGGAGGAGAGTTTGAATCTCTTCAGTTTGAGGATTTCTGCAAGTCAGCAGGAATCAAGAGACAATTGACTGTTCCATATAACCCTTAGAAAAATGGTGTTGCTGAGAGGATAAATAAGACTATTTGTGAGGCGGCGAAAGCAATGATGTTTGACTAGGATCTACCAAATTATTTATGGGTAGAAGCTACCTCCACTACCGTGTACATTCAGAATAGGTGTCCACATGTTATTTTGAAGGACAAGACTCCTGAAGAAGTCTTCTCAAGGATCAAACCTAAAGTAGGGCATATAAGGATATTTGGATGTCCTGTGTATATTCATGTCCCTAAGGAAAAGAGGACAAAGATGGAACCCTCGGGAAAGAAAGGGTTTTTTGTGTGGTACAGTGAGAAATCCAAGTCTTACATAAATCATGTACTAGATCAGAGGAAAATAGAGGTAAGAAGAGATGTGAATTTCCATGAGGAAGCCACATTTAAGAAATCCAAAGAGCTTCAGCAGGATTCAGAAGCAATTCAACGAGTTTCACCCTCTTCTGAAAATGAAGAGTAAGATTATTAGAGGGAGGAAACTCATGAAGGGCCAAGTAATGAGCCCCTAGAACCTGCTGAAGTGTTAGAAAGAAATCTTGAATAACCTCCAGCCAAAAGGAAGATAGGGTGGCTTAAAGAAATAGTGCGGGAAGCAAAAAGGATAGTTGTTGCCAAAGGAACTTTAAAGAGGCCTCATAGGTTTGGAGGCTATGTTGCACTGATGAGCAAAATTAGTGATGTCGAACCTTCTTCATTTGAAGAAGATAATAAATTACAAGTATGGAAGGATTCCATGCTTGAGGAATACAGGTTTATTATAAAGAACAATGTTTGGGACATTGTGCCAAGGCCAAAAGATAAATCAATGCTTTCTTCCAAATGGTTATATAAGATCAAACATGCAACTGATGGAAGTGTGGAAAGTTCAAAGAAATATTTGTAGCTAGATGCTTCACTCAGAAAGAAGGAATTGACTACGAAGAGAATTTTTCTTTTGTATCCAGGTATACCTCCATTTGAGCTATTATTTATTTAGCTTCTGTACTTGGTTGGAAGCTATAATAGATGGATGTAAAAACAACATTATTGAATGGAAAGATTGAACAAGAGGTATTTGTGGAACAACCAGATGGTTTTATACTGCATAACAAGGGCACTCATGTATGCAAGCTAAGGAAGGCTTTGTATGGTCTTAAGCAGGATCCCAGAGTTTGGTATGATAGGATTGATGGATTTCTTAAAAGCCTAGACTTTCAGAAAAGTGATGTTGATGCAAATCTATACTTCAAGGTAAGAGGTAACCAACCTGTTATACTAATCATGTATGTTGATAATCTCTTTATAACAGGAGATGAAGGGCTAATATCATGGTGTAAGAGGGAGATAACCTCATAATTCGAGATGAAATACTTAGGCTTGATGCATTACTTCCTAGGATTGGAAGTGTGGCAAAGATAGGGTGAGATATTTCAGGCACAAGGAAAATATAAAGTGGATGTACTAAAGAGGTTTGGTATGATGGATTGAAAATACATGTCTACTTCGATGGTTACCAAACTGAAGAAGCTGCATGATTCTGATATAGGTTCAAATTTGGTGGATCCCACCATGTATAAGCAGTTGATTGGATCATTAATGTACATGATCCACACTAGGCCAGATATATGTTATGCAATGATTGCAATGACTCAGTTCATGAATGAACTGAGACAGAGACACTGGATGGCAGAAAAACACATCTTGAGATATCTCAGAGGGACCATTACTTATGGTCTAAGATATACATCCAGTGGTGGTTTATTTCTGCATGGGTATGCAGATGTTGACTGGGCAGGAAGCCCAGTGGATCAAAAGTGTATTTCCAGATACTGCTTCAATTTAGGATCTGCTATGATCTCTTGGTCAAGATGGAAGCAGGGATCCATTGCATAGAGTACATCATAGGCTGAGTACATTGCATCAAGTGATGCTAGAAAGGAAGTAGTATGTCTCAGAAAATTGGTTTCTGGGTTGGTTGGTGACAAGCTCGAGATGCTGGTGGTTCACTGTGATAATAAAAGTTGCATAAAATTGACAGAGAACCCAGTATTTCATGACAGGTCAAAAAATATTGACATGAGGTACCACTACATCCGAGACTTGGTGCAAAGAAAAAATGTAAGTTACAATACATACCCACGAGTGAGCAGGTAGCTGGTATCCTGACCAAGCCTCTAACCTTGAGACAGTTTGTGCAACTGAGAAAACCTTGGTGTGGATGAGAATGATTCCCTCCCTGAGAGGGACTGTTAAATTTGGCAGCATCGACAGTCATTCTCCAATGAGAGGCCATATGGGCCACCCTGAGGCTAGCTAGGGAGATTTGAAGAATCAACTAGTCTTGTGAGGTATTGACAAAATCCAGGGGGAACATACAACCTCTGTGATTCAAACCAAAATTCAGGAAGAACGAGATGCTATGTGAGTCTAATGAAAAATTCAGGGGGAACATACAACCTCTGTGAGCATAGACAGTCTAGTGAAAAAGTCAAGGGGAACGTACAACCTCTGTGAGCATAGACAGAGTAATGCAAACGTCAGGGGGAACATAAAACCTCTGTGAGCCTAGTCAAACCTTGTGAGCCATGAGAAAAATTCAAGGCATCTAGCAAAAGTTAGGTTGAATATAAAATTCCTATGAGATAGAAACAAACGATATTCCTAATATTGAAAATGATGTAATTCTATTGATCTAGTGCGTTGGCACGTGTAAACATTATCCACCATGAAGATAATTTTGAATTTCCTTGTCAAGAGTTGTAACTAAAGTCTTGAGTATAGTTTTATGTTAGAACTAAAGTGTAATGTTGAGTTGCAACTAAATTCTTGAGTCTAGTTCTATTTTAGTAATGTTGAGTTGCAATTAAATTCTTGAGTCTAGTTCTATTTTAGAACTAAAGTGTAATGTTGAGTTGCAACTAAAGTCTTAAGTCTAGTTCTAATTTCGAGCTAAAGAATGTCAATATCAAGTCTAGTTCTAAGTTTGAACTAAAGTACAATGTTGAGTTGTAACCAATCTCAAGTCTAGCTCTAAGTTTGAACTAAAGTTTAAAGTTGATTTGTAACCAATCTCAAGTCTAGTTCTAAGTTCAAACTAAAGCATGAAGTTGAGTTATGTTTAATGCATGCAATCAGATTACTATTTCGAGCTTCCCCTCTTCCCCTCTTTAGCCTATATAAGAAGAGGTCAAACCCTCTCTTCAACACAGTTCTGCAACACAGTTTTCATATGGAGGTTGAGAGTGAAGTAATAGAGGAGCACATCAGTGATAAAGAGGCAGCATATCAGAGGTGTATTTCAGCAAGGTCTTGTAAGTCTTTGTCATATCAGAGTCATCTTGGCAAGCTCTTTGAGAGAAGAACATTCATGGTGGATATTTGCAAGAGATCTTACATTATTAATGCAATAAAGGAATATTGTTTGTTGGGGTTTTTCTCCATGTACATGGTTTCCCCAGGGTATATGTGTTGTTGATATGCATGTTTACTTATCTACATAATTATCGCTATTTTATTATGATTTGGATTTGTTGAAGTGTATTAAGCTGAAATCAAAGTATTGAAGAAAAGAAAAGAATTAATCCGCATAAGAAATCGAGCTCATAATTTAATATATCTGTCCATATCGTCACCCCTTTTCCCCAAAAAATGAAATTGAGAAAATGGTTCAAGAACTTCTTAACGCAGGCATTATCCACCCTAGTATGAGCCCCTACACTTCTCCTGTGGTCATGGTCATGAAGAAATAAGGCTCTAGCAACCGCTCGGCATTTTCAAAACTTGAATATGTCCATGTGCACCACTCTAGTCCTGGCACTTCCTGATTTCACAAAGACCTTTGTCCTAGAATGTGATTCTTTAGGGAAAGGAATTGGCGTTGTTCTTATGCAAGAGGGTTGGACTTTGGCCTTTACCAGCAGACAATTGTCTAAAGGAAATTTGGTCAAATCAATCTATGAAAAGGAAATGTTGGCTATTCTTCATGCCGTTAATATTTGGCACCCTTATCTATTGGGGAAACGCTTCCAAATTAAGACATATCATCAAAGACTCAAGTATTTTCTGGAACAATGCATCTCCTCCCCAGAGCAACAAAAATCGGTGACTAAGATCTTTGGATATGATTATGATATTATTTACAAGAAAGGAAAAGACAACATGGTTGCGGATGCACTTTCTCGAAAATATGAAGACGAAAGATTCTTTTTTTCTCTCTCCTTCATTCTACCAGATTGGCTCCAAGCCATTCACTAGGAATGGCTATACGATCCCAAAAGTTCGCATTTGATACAACAATTGCAGTCCAATTTTCCAGTTTCCCTAGGTTATTCTTGGCTCCATGATGAGCTTCGATACAAAGGCTGTTTGTATTTAAGTAAACTATCAAAACTTAAATCCACGGTACTTTCTGAGCTTCATGCTACACCCACAACTAGGCACTTAGGGTTTACCAAAACCTATGACAGGGTCAAACGTTCTTTTTTATGGGATGGCATGAAACAGGATGTTCGTAATTTTGTGGCTGAATGTGATGTGTGACAACACAACAAGGGTGAAACAGTTAAATCTCCTGGCACACTACAACCGCTTCTGATTGCACCTGCTATTTGGCAGGATATCTCTATGGATTTTATTGTAGGCTTACCTAAATTGGTCAATAAACCATTCATCATGGTGATCATTGATCGTTGTTGGCACAGGGGAAGACCCAAGGTTCAATGGTTCAACAACGTACCAATAAAACCCTAACTATTGGCCCTTTCGGCAACACATGCAAGGCATATGCACTCTCACCCGAGGTAGAGGAAGAGGGGGTTGTAGGACTCAAGTGTCTACAACCTGGCTGGGACACAAATATGTGATTACAACACCTTAACAAAGAAATTAGCCTACAATATGCATTAAGTTATGATTCTTATTTGTTGGAAGGTTTACAGTTGGGAGTAAGCTTGTCATTGATGGCAAGAACAACGATGGCAAAGATCAACATGATCAGTAGCGCAGTGATAATCGAAGAGTAAAATCCATTTTAGAACTTCAAATACCGGGAGTTGAAGTGTTGAATCACTTCACCACCGAAGTGGCAAAATCATGAAGTGGCGAAATAGTGAAGTCACGAAATCGCAAGGTGGACGAAATCGCGAAGCGGCAAAATCGCGAAGGTGGACGAAATTGCGAAGCGGCGAAATCGCGAAGTGGAAAAATCGCGAGAAGATCTAGGCCGTAGGATATGGGGTATCTATGAAGGCTCAATAGCTGTTAGATATGGTGAAGTTGCAAGGCGGATAAGTCCAAGAGTCATCCAACTCTCCAAAACTGTGAAGGAATCTTGGTCTTCCATTGGGGACAATCGTGGATCATTGATCAAGAGGACGCATGGCGAAAGATCAGAGCACCACAAAGACTCCATTTCAGAGTTTTGCAAGTCATGAAATCCAAAGGAAAGAGGTTCAAACTCACGATATGCGAGATCATGAAAAGATCAGGACCATCAGATCACCAAGAATGAGGACCACTGATCTGATCTCCATCTCGGAGTCTTGCCTATCATGACTTGGAGTGATGAGAATCTCCATCTAAGGAACAGTGAGATGCGAGATCATGAAAAGATCAGGACCATCGGATCACCAAGAACTTGGACCATTGATCTGAGCTCCATCTCGGAGCTTCGACTATCGCGACTTGGAGTGACATGAACCTCCATCTTAGGAACAACGATATGCGAAATCGTGATTTAATCGCAGCTGTCAGATCAAGGTGTGATCTGGACCGTTGATCCAACTCCATTTAAGAGTTTCGCGAATCCCGACTTGGAGAGGCAAGAAACATAACAACAAGAATGCCGAAATCGTGATATGATCTGAGCTATTGAATCAAGATCAGATCTGAACCATCGAATCATAGGACAAGTGGCAAGAGATTGAAATTTCGCTGACTTGGAGTTAATGGAGCATGCTGTGGAAACTCACGAAATATGAAGTGCCTTTTTGCATAGCCTATGGTCACCATCGGTGGTCACGAGAAGGGAAGGAGTCAGTTCAGATAAGCTCCATTTCAGGGTTTCGGGGATTGTGACTTGGAGAGTCAAGATGCCTCATCTCTAGATTCACGAAATGTGAAATCATGAAACTGCTTTATGCATAAGAACGTGGTCACATCCATTGGGCACATCGATCGAAGATGGAGGAAGAAGCTAGAGGTGCTAAGATTCACCACAGCGATCCTGAAATGTTGAATTACAAAATGGTGAAACAAGCACAAGATTCTTTATTCTTAATCCAACGGTTTAGGTGAAGTTGAACAAGATCGAAGGGCTATTGTTGCACGTCACAGTGTAACTGCTAGAAACCACTGATGGTTTCTGCCAGACGACTCGAAGACACTTCGGGGTGATTGAGAGAGGAGATGAAGAGTCTATGGGAATCTTCAAGAGGGATGAATATGCTCATGGAGGTGATTGACAGTTGGATGAGCATTGAAGCCTGTAACAGGAACAAAGAAGGTGAGCTCGACTATCACAAAGAATATGAAGAGTCTCAACTGCTAGAGAGGCTGAGGAATCTCAGCATAACATACAGTGATGTTGAACGAGTGGAAAAATGGCCAGAGAAGCTGAAGAGTCACGATGATGATCAGATAGAGCACTCGAGTTGTGGAGGATATCGACGCGGTGTGAGTATGTAGAGGTATTGTGTGCATTGCATGAACAAGGTGCACAAAAGCTATAAATACACAGTACAGAGAAGAGATGTGGTTGCGGTTGTTATTGGATTTTCTGTGGTTGTTGTTATTGAAGGTGATTCATGGATGAAGAAGGAGGAGAGTGCAGCAGCTGAATTGAACAGGAGAGGAACTGTGCAGTGAATGGACATGGCGCACAGAGCATAAAAAGAAGAAGAACAAACAACGAAAGTCATGTGTGCAGGAAGGCAATGAGGTAGACAGAGCAATGAAATGCAGCAGAACAGTGATGAGTCTGGTAAGCCATTGTTGAACATTATATCACTGTAATAAGTTTCAGTAGAAAAGATTTATATTTCAGGGTGGAAGGGAGGTGTTAGGGAGGAATGTTGTCCTCATAGGTTCAAGTGGGTGCTTGAACACAGGGAGCTGTAGCTTCCATCTGGTTGCAGCTAGAGAAACCAGGGTGGCAGGGTGGTGCAAGGGAGAACTATTGTTCTTTGTTATACAGGTTGGTTGCCTGTATGATTGGAAGTTGGTTCTTCCATCCAGTTGGTGCTGGAAACACTCAGGGAGTTGGTGCTGGAAACACTCAGGGAGTTGGTGCTTCCTTCTAGTTAGTGCTAGAGAAACTAGGGAGTTGGTGCTTCCTTCTAGTTGGTGCTAGAGAAACCAGGGAGTTGGTGCTTCCTTCTAGTGGGTGCTAGAGAAAACAGAGAGTTGGTGCTCTTAGAAAGTAGCAACTTGCAGAACTGAGCTTGTAGCCTCATTATGATTTGGTGCTCATATGTATGATAATGTAAAGAATGTAATTATTACTTATCATATAAAGAAAACAAGATTTTTACCATTTATGGGTTTCCTCGGGATATATCTGTCTCTGTGTTTCTCATATATGTGAATGATGTTGAATGTGCCATTGTTTATTTCCCTGCATTATTTTGATCATCATTCAGTGTTTCTGCAAAGAGTTTAAAAGAAGCATAATTGTTTAAGCATGGTAACAACTGATTCACCCCCCCCCCCTCTTAGTTGTCCAACAATTGGTATCAGATCCGGCCCCCTTTTTATCTAAGGGTAGATCCTAGAGCTTAAACATGACAATCCATGAAGAGACTTCAGTCACTAGGCCTCCTCTATTTGATGGAACGAATTTTTCCTTCTGGAAGGTTAGAATGAGAACATAACTAATGGCCTTAGGAGATGATGTCTGGGATGTAGTAGAGACTAGATACATAAAGCTTGTTGTGCTAGCTTCCAAGGATGATAAGTTAGAATTTAGCTTTAATGCTAAGGGAATGAATGCTATCTTGAATGGACTTGCAGAAGCGAAGTTTGTGAAGGTGATGCATCTTCAATCTGCTAAAGAAATGTGGGACAAAATCATTAATAGTTATGAAGGTAATGAGAAGGTGAAAGATGCCAAGCTTCAAACCTACAGAGTATAGTTTGAAAAGCTACATATGAAAGAATATGAAACCATTGGGAAGTATTTTCTAAGAGTTGAAGAACTAGTAAATGCAATGAAACCACTTGGTGAAAAAAATTGAGGAACCCTCTTTAGTTCAGAACATTTTGAGATCTCTGCCAGATAGGTTCAACCCAAAGGTCTCAGCTATAGAAGAACTTAATGATATAAATACTTTGTCTTTTGATCAACTTCTAGGAACGTTTACTGCATATGAAATGAGGATAGTTACATATAAAACCACCTCTAGAGAAGCATCATTTAAAGAAGATAAGAATGAGGATTGTGAGCCTGATGAAATTGAAGAAAAAATTGTGAGAAGATTAAACAAAGGATCAGGAAAGTACCAAGGTAAGCTTCCCTTCAAATGTTTCAACTATGGTAAGATAGGTCATTTTGCAAATAAATGTCCACACAAGAAACATGATCAAAACTCTGAAGATGAAGAGAAGCACAAATCAATAAGATTTGATAAGAAGAGGAGTTTATGTGTAAACGATGATGACTCCTCAAAAGACACTGATAGTGACTCTTCCTGTGAAGATAAGGTAAATGACTTCATGCCGATGGCCAAAGAGGATTATGATAATGAAAGAATAGATAGTGATGAGAATGATGAAGAAGTTGTGGTTGATATGGAAGGAGAACTGATAAATGCACTGGAAGAGATTGACAGACTCAGAATTAAGAACAGAAAGCAAAAACAATTGCTGATATAATTCGAGAAAGACAGTAAACAGCCTGACAAAGACTTTTCCCTACTAAAAGTGGAATTAGAAGAGGCAAAGAAAATCGAGGATATTCTAAAACATCAGCTATCAGAAAAGAGGGCAAGATCTGAAGTTATGGAAGAAGAAGTAGTGAAAACTAGGAAAGAGATGGAGAAGTTTCAAGCCTTGTATCATCAGAATCTGTCAAGTATCAAAGCCTCAGAAGCATTAGTCACCATTCTGAATCAGCAAAGGAATCCAAAGCTGAAAACTAGTTTGGGTTATGAAGAAAGATCAAGTAGTGGTCAGCCAAGAAACAAAGAACCCATCAATTTTGTCAAAGCTATTGTCCATGTCAAATCTACAACCAATGACAACAACAAACCTACAGAAACAAAGGAAGACAATTAGCCACCCAGGACAAGTAAAGAAAAAGGTGCCAGCACTGAATCTGTAGAACAAAGAAATAATGCACTCCCTGCTCAAAGACATCATCAACATGGAAGAAATCGTTTTTCTCAAAGAAGACAACCACTTTATAGGTACAAAGAATTTTTCTATGGATATTGTTTCTACTGTTCTATCTTTGGTCACAAAGTTGTAAATTGTTCCTTAAGACTTAGACATGAGAAATTAAGATTTCAAAGGAATAAATATCTTCCACAACAAAGAATGATACAACCAAGTAACAAACCATCACAAATTTCAAATTGCCAAATTAAGTCTAGAGACATGCAACTGAGGAGGTCAAGAAATAATAAACAGTCAATGAGTGTTGCAACAATAACTTTGACCTATTGAACAATGAGATTGAATGCTATAACTGTCACGAATTTGGCCACAAAGATGCAAACTGCCATCTGAAGAATTACAAAGAAGATCCAAGGATAAATTTCTTAGATAGAAAGGCCAGCACATGGAAAAGAAAAGATAGTGAAAAATGTGGTCAAGCACTTTCAACTCAAAAACAAAAGGCCTCTGGGAATATAAATAGTGGATATTCCAAGCACGTGACTGGAGACAAGGATAAGCTACTGTCCATAAGTAAAAGCAAAACAGGAAATGTGATCCTTGAAAATGATGAACCAGGCAAAATCAAGGATAGAGGGATGATGAGTTTGAGTAATGACAAAGGAGATGCCCATTACATTCTGCTTGTGGATAGTCTGAAACATAATTTGCTCAGTTCAAGTCAAAAGTGTGACAGAGGAAGTGAAGAGGTGCTCACGCCCAAAGAATGTAAGGTAAATGTAAACTCAGGACAAGTGGTGAATAAAAGTATAAGGACAAACAATAATGTTGAAATTTAGTCCTCCCCTACAAGTAAAGAAGAAGATTCAGATACAATAAAAGCATGTTCAGCTAGCATTAACCCCATGGATGAAGTAGGAGAAGAACCATGTCATAAACAAGAAGCATAAATCTTGAAGGTTGAGAAGGCAAACACCCAAAGCAAGTCCTTAAACAACTCCATGACCCTGGATAAGATCTTGGATAGTCAGAGATCACCAAATGACAAATCTAGTATTGGATATAACAAAGAAAAAATTAGTAGTCCTAAGAAACCTGATACAGGTCCTTTGTCTATGAAACAGAAAAGCAGGTATGAGAGTGGTTGTAGCAGTTTTCTCTTGTGATTGAATATGGAAATAAAACCTTGGATTGTATGCATCATGGAAGAAATATGAAATTGCAGCATTAGAAATCGATGAGAATCAATGGGGAGATCCAAGGGTTGTTTTAACAGTAACAAGCAACAATTACGCAAAGTGTCAGTGGGATAGCAGCCTCTTCAAAAACAAAATTTTGTTTTACAAAATGATATACATGACATTCTGTAGAGATAACAAGAGGAAAGACCTTGTCAAGGAAAGTTAACCTTTAGGAACAAAAAGGGAAAAGATTCAGCAGTAGAGAGATAACAGTGACAGGGGGAGTCATCCACTCATGAGAAGAAAAGGTTGATGAAGGAGTCTGAGTAATAGAGGTGAGAATTTTTTAGTATTCTACAGAGGATACAATGGAAGATGAAGATGAACAGGTCCAAGAATCAGAAAAAGAGGACTCTGGTTTGGATACAAATATCTGCAGGCCTCGAATAAGAGAGTCCATCCTGTTAGGGCGAGTTTGTGTTGGCTTAATATCTAATACCTCCTAAAATTACTACAACAGATCAGGGGGAGCGTGTTTTCTTTGACATTGATGTCAAAGGGGGAGAAAAGGAGTTGTCTAGATCAGATGCTACAGTTGGAGGTCCAAACAGATTAGTGCAGTCATTTAGGGTTTCCATAAATGCCAAAGGGGGAGATTGTTGGAAGGTTTACAGTTGGGAGTAAGCTTGTCATTGATGCCAAGAACAACGATGGAAAAGATCAGCATGATCAATAACACAGTGATAATGGAAGAGTAAACTCCATTTTAGAACTTGGATACCAGGAGTTGAAGTGTCGAAACACTTCACCACTGAAGTGGCGAAATCACGATATGATGAAATCGCAAGGTGGACGAAATCGCGAAGCGGCGAAATCACGAAGGTGGATGAAATCGTGAAGCGGCGAAATTGTGAAGTGGAAAAATCATGAGAAGATCTGGGCCATAGGATCTAGGGTATCTACGAAGGCTCAATAACCATTAGATATGGTGAGGTTGCAAGGCGGTTAAGTCCAAGAGTCATCCAACTCTCCAAAACTGTGAAGGAATCTTGGTCGTCCATCGGGGATAATCGTGGACTGTTGATCAAAAGGACGCATGGCGAAAGCTCAGAGCACCACAAAGACTCCATTTCAGAGTTTCGCAAGTCGTGAAATCCAAAGGAAAGAGGTTCAAACTTGTGATATGTGAGATCACGAAAAGATCAGGACCGTTAGATCACCAAGAATGAGGACCGTTGATATGAGTTCCATCTCGGAGTCTCACCTATCATGACTTGGAGTGAAGAGAATCTCCATCTAAGGAACAACGAGGTGTGAGATCGCGAAAAGATCAGGATCGTCCGATCACCAAGAATGTGGACCATTGATCTGAGCTCCATCTTGGAGCTTTGCCTGTCGCGACTTGAAGTGACGTGAACTTCCATCTTAGGAACAACAATATGTGAAATCACAATTTAATCGCAGCCGTCAGATCAAGGTGTGATCTGGACCGTTGATCTGACTCCATTTTGGAGTTTTGTGAATCGTGACTTAGAGAGGCAAGAAACATAACAACAAGAACGTTGAAATCGGGATATGATCTAAGTTGTTGAATCAATATCAGATATGAACCGTCGAATCATAGGACAAGTGGCAAGTGATTGGAATTTCGCTGACTTGGAGTCAACGGAGCATGGTGTGGAAACTCGCAAAATATGAAGCACCTTTTGGCACAGCCTATGGTCACCGCCGGTGGTCACGAGAAGGGAAGGAGTCAATTCAGATAAGCTCCATTTCAGGGTTTCAGGGATCGTGACTTGGAGAGTTGAGATTCCTCATCTCCAAATTCACAAAATGCGAAATCACGAAAGCGCTTTATGCATAAGTGTGTGGTCATAGCCATTGGGCACATCGATGGAAGATGGAGGAAGAAGCTAGAGGTGCTAAGATTCACCACAGAGATCCCGAAATGTTGAATTATGAAATGGTGAAACAGGCACAAGATTATTTATTCTTAATCCAACGGTTCAAGTAAAGTTGCACAAGATCGAAGGGCTATTGTTGCACGTCACAGTGTACCTTCCAGAAACCACTGATGGTTTCTGTCAGAGGATTTGAAGACACTTCGGGGTGATTGACAGAGGAGATGAAGAGTCTATGGGAATCTTCAAGAGGGATGAAGATGATCGTGGAGGCGATTGAAAGCTAGATGAGAATTGAAGCCTGTAACTGGAACAGAGAAGGTGAGCTCGACTGTCATAGAGAAGACGAAGAGTCTCAACTGCCATAGAGGCTGAGGAATCTCATCATAACATACAGTGATGTTGACCGAGTGGAAAAACAGCCAGAGAAGCTGAAGAGTCACGATGATGATCAGACAGAGCACTCGAGTTGTGGAGGATATCGGCGCGGTGTGAGTATGCAGAGTTATTGCGCGCATTTCATGCACAAGGTGCACAAAAGCTATAAATACACAATACAGAGAAGAGATGCAATTGTGGTTGCTGTTATTGAAGGTGATTCATGCGTGAAGAAGGAGGAGAGTGTAGTAGCTGAATTGAATAGATGAGGAATTGTGAAATGAATGGAAATGTCACACAGAGAATAAAAAGCAAGAGAACAAATAGTGCAAGTCATGTGTGCAAGCAGACAGTGAGGCAGACAGAGCAATGAAATGCAGCAAAATAGTGATGAGTCTGGTAAGCCATTCTTGAACATTATGTCACTATAATACGTTTCAATAGCAAAGATTTATATTTCAGGGTGGAAGGGAGGTGCTAGGGAGGGATGTTGTCCTCATAGGTTCAAGTGGGTTCTTGAACATATGGAGTTGTAGCTTCCATCTAGTTGCAGCCAAAGAAACAAGGATGGCAGGGTGGTGCAAGGGAGAACTATTGTTCTCTGTTATACAGGTTGGTTGCCTGTATGATTGGAAGTTGGTGCTTCCATCCAGTTGGTGTTGGAAACACTCAGGGAGTTAATGCTTCCTTCTAGTTGGTGCTAGAGAAACCAAGGAGTTGGTTCTTCCTTCTAGTTGGTGCTAGAGAAACCAAGGAGTTGGTGCTTCCTTCTAGTTGGTGCTAGAGAAACCAAGGAGTTGGTGCTTCCTTCTAGTGGGTGCTAGAGAAAACAGAGAGTTGTTTCTCTCAGCAAGTAGCAGCTTGCAAAACTGAGGTTGTAGCCTCATTATGAGTTGGTGCTCATATGTATGATAATGTAAAGAATGTAACTATTACTTATCATATAAAGAAAAAGAGGTTTTTACCCTGTATGGGTTTCCTCGGGATATATCTGTCTCTGTGTTTCTCATATATGTGATTGATGTTGAATGTTCCATTGTTTATTTCCCTAGATTATTGTGATCATCATTCAGTGTTTCTGCAAAGAGTTTAAAAGAAGCATAATTGTTTAAGCACAGTAACAACTGATTCACCCCCCCTCTCAGTTGTCCAACATTATTAACATCATGAATTAACCCTAAGTGTAGATCAGTGCAGTAGTAATCAAGATTAAGCACATTTAATCATTTAGAACATAACATAAGAGCAGATCTAGCAATTATTCATATATCAGGAACTAAGCATTAATGGATCTCCCTATCACACATCAAGAACAATGCACTAAGAAAATATAACATAAAAATCATGAACGCAATGCAAAAAGCACAATAACACAAGATATACGTGGTTCACCCGAGTGTGGGGCTATGTGCACCAACTCTTCTTCTTCTTTATTACTCTCTTCCAATCTTCTTACATGCACCAAGCCATAGATCCAACTTTGCAAAGGACAAGCGATCTGCGTGCACCTCGCCAGATCCTCCTTCCCCGAGTTAGATAAAATCACAAGGCCTTACATAGTTTTTCTACACCAATCACTTAAAACAACACTTATACTTAGCTCTACAAACCTTAACTCATTCATGGACAAAGACAACTAGCCATGCACTAAGCTGAACAATGACTAGTAACTCACCACTACTACTTACACATCTTAGATACTTATCTATACATTACAAAAAGGGGCCTAAGCATGGGTAAACTCATGGGACAACATCCCATACCCATTAACTAAACCCTAAAATCCCAAAAATCCCACAAAATTTGTGAGATCTCGCGATCTCCCCTTTGCCTGGGCGCTCCGTATTCGACCAGCTTGTTGAAGTCCCAAAAATGGTCAAACATGACCAACGTTTCCTCAAAACCTATTCAAGGGCCAACAGACCCCCAACACTTACCTATGACTTTTCCTGATTCACTCTGATCTGGGAAACAATGCTTCGAAGGCCTCAAGCTACCTCGATTTGCTGCTTCATCAGAGCCTCCTGCACGATGAACTCTTGGATTACTTGCTCGGTGACAGGCCCTTCCAGGCGTTGTTCCATTGTCACGACCACTTGTTCCAACCGTGATCCTTGTCCCTCGATATCTTCAAAAGGTGTGTAGGCTTCATCCTGCACTGGCTAGAGTCTTTGTGTCACCTCCATAACTCTGCTCTGAATGGCAATGACCTGTTGTTGAACTAGGCACTGATCCTGTGAAATTTTCATCTTCTCCACAGCCATAAGAAACTTCAGTTGCGCTTGCATATTTGACATCTATTTCTTCACCTCCTAGACTTGTGCCTCTAATATCCTCAGCTCCAGGTCTTCTGCAAGGTGCTCATAGGTCTGCACACTTCGGTCACTTAGTTTCTTGCATTCTGAGGCCAATGCCCTGATTATTTCTATTACGCTCCTGGCAGTTTCTTCCCTCTGATCTCTTACTTCTTGTGGAGTGCTAGGAACTGCTTGAATTTCCATCTCTTCTACTCTATATTGAAGCTACTGAATGGCCTCAACGAGCTTCCCCACTTGGCTCTTAGTTTTCTCTTCTTCAATTTGTGCCAAGCCTAACATAGAGTGAAGTTCTCTAGTCACTGCCTTTCTAACCATAGTCTTCTCTACAAGTAGTTGGTATTTCTCTTTCTGGATTTTCTCTTTGTCCTCTTCGAACTTCACCCGAAGGTCATATTTCTCTTGCTGTGCAACCCAAAGTTTCTCTAGGATCTCCTCCTTTTCTTGCTTCAAGGCCTCTGTGGTCTCCTCCATTATGGCGCGGTCTGAACGGTCCAATGGAGATATTTCTGGAAATAACTGTGTTTCTATCCAGTTCGGAGAACCATTCTAATGGTTGAGATGCCTCCAATGGTCATATAGTTTCGTCATGGCGAAGTGCCTTTTTGAGCGGTTCTGCTAATTCGGTGGGCTTCAAGTTCTGCAAGCTTGCCTTCTGGGAAGTCTTCTCTGGAACTTCCTGCATTTTTTCTAACTTTGTCTTCTTCTAACTGAGCTTTCTTTCCTTCCTTCTTGTGATCTGAGTCTCTGGGTTCCTTTTTCCATTCTCATTCTTAGTTTCTCTTAGCATAGAAACTTCACAATGTTTAGGGTCTTTCAAAAGGTTTGAGGGTAATGCTTATTTTCTCACTATTTCTAGTGTAGGCGCTTTTCTCTCCTACATGGATAGTTTCTTTAAACCTTTCTGCATTATTTCAACTTTGACACCTTTCTCTCTTGTCTTATGTTGCTTCGACTTGTCCTCTTGTTCTTATATTAATCATGCTATTTTCCTAGTCATGAAGTCCCTTAATTTGTTCTTTCTCAGTTCGGTGGCTTCTTCCTCCGCTTTTCTTCGGATCTGATCTTTTTCAATCTAGGTCTTTCCTAACAAAAGTGCAAAAGGGGCGTTGTTCTCAACAAACTTAATGACTTCAAATTATTCTTCAGTCGATGTTCCATGATAAATCATAGGTATATTAGTAACTCATCCACATAGGGTTATCATCTTTCCTTTAAACAATCATATCCTTCCCAATGAAGGAATCATAGAAGGTTTTCCTAAAATTTCCCAAGTTCTTTCTGCCATAAGATTCACTTGTGTTTCCTTATCTAATACATAGTCTATGTTGAAGTCTCCTATTCTTGTTTCTATGAAATAATTTTATTTTAATATCTCTGGTAGACTGATGTCTATGTGATAATTCATTGTTTCTTTCAGCTGTAATAACATAGTCTCTAATTCTTTCTAGTTCTCTAACATATCCTTATTTTCTTGACCTTCATCATGGTTTTCTTGTCTCATGTTCATATTTTCAACTTTAGAAATCATTCTAGAGAAACCCAAAACCTCATGAACAATAAATTTACAACAAAGACAAGTAGGACCAGGGCATTCCTTAGCAAAATGTCCCAGTCTTCTGCAGTTATAACATAGTGTCAATCCTCTCTTTCTTTTAAACGATCCACAATTTTTTTTGTATTGCGCAATAGGATCACAACGATGGACCTCCAATATACAAAAGTTCTTTCTAGGGTCTTGCATCCACTTGTTATTACAAAAAATCTTTCTATGCATAGGAATAACATATCTTTCACTATCTCTATCAAATTTATTCAAATCAAATTTTCTTTCTTCTAGTTGTGCCCTAGTTTTCAAACTAGAACAAAATCTGTCAAACATCCCTAGATTCATATTTCAGAAGAAAAAATTTCCAATTATCTTACCTTTACCAAAGCATAAAGATTTAAGATCTTACCTCTTTTCTTCAGATCAAACTTATCCTTTTAGCACAGATATTCACAAGTCAAGTATAATACTGTGCACAACAACAACAGATCTATGAACATAGATTTTTCTTTTCTTTAGTTCCCAACAATTATAGTTTCAAGGCCTGACAACAGAACCATTTGTTGGCATAGGGGTAGACCCAGGGTTCAACACTTCAAAAGAGCACCAACAAAACCCTAACTACCGGCCCTTTCAGCAACACCTGCGAGGCATATGCAGTCTCACCCGAGGTAGAGGTAGGGGGGGTTGTAGGACTCAAGTGTCTACAACCTAGCTGGGACGTTGATCTGTGATTAATACACCTTAACAAATCACTTAGCCTACAATATGCATTAAGTTATGATTCTTATTCACATCGCATATTAACCCTAAGTGTAGATCAATGCAATAGTAATCAAGATTAAACACATTTAATCATTTAGCACATAACATCAAATAAGATCTAGCATTTATTCATATATCAGGCACTAAGCATCAATGGATCTACCTATCACACATCAAGAATAGTGCACTAAGAAAATATAACATAAACATCATGAACGTATTGCAAAAATCACAACAACACAAGATATACGTGGTTCACCCCAGTGTGGGGCTACGTCCACCAACTCTTCTTATTCTTTATTAGTCTCTTCCAATCTTCTTACATGCACCAAGACATAGATCCAACTCCGCAAAGGACAGGAGATTTGCGTGCACCTCGCCAGATCCTCCTTCCCCGAGTTAGATCAAATCACAAGGCCTTACACAATCTCTCTGAACCAAGCACTTACAAAAATGCTTACATTTATCTCTGCAAGCCTTAACTCATTCGTGCACAAAGCCAACTAGCCATGCACTAAGCCGAACAATGACTAGTAACTCACCACTACTACTTACATAGCTTATCTACTTATTTATACATTACAAAAAGGTGCCTAAGCATGGGTAAACCCTTGGGCCAACATCCCATACCCATTACCTAAACCCTAAAATCCCAAAGAGACCACAAAATGGGTGAGATCTCACAATCCTCGTTTTTCCTGGGTGCTCTGTATTCGACCAGCATGTTGAAGTCCAAAAAATGGTCAAACATGACCAATGTTTCCTCAAAACCTGGTCAAGGGCCAATAGGCCCCCAACACTCACCTGTGACTCGTCCTGAGTCACTCCAATCTAGGAAACAATGCTTCAAAGGCCTCGATATTAGCTTGATTTTCCTTGACTTGCTACTTCGCCAGAGCCTCCTGCTCGGCGAACTCCTAGATTACTTTCTTGGTGACAGGCCCTTCCAAACATTCTTCCACTATCATGACCACCTGTTCCAACTGTGATCCTTATCCCTCTAAATCTTTGAAAAGTGTGTAGGTTTCATCCTGCACTGGCTGGAGTCTCTATGTCACCTACATAATTATGCTCTGGATGGCAGTGACCTACTGTTGAATTGCGCGCTACTTCTGTGACATTTTCATCTTCTCCACAGCTGTAAGAAACTTCAGTTGCACTTGCATAGTCGATACCTATTGCTTCACCTCCTAGACTTGTGCCTCCAATATCCTCAACTTCGAGTCTTCTGCACAACACTCACAGGTCTGTGCACTTCGATCAATTAGTTGCTTGCATTCTGAGGCCAACACCATGATTCTTTCTACAACTCTCCTAGTAGTTTCTTCCCTCTGATCTCTTAATTCTTGCGGAGTGCTAGGCACTACTTTAATTTCTAGCTCTACTACTCTAGCTTGAAGCTACTGAATGGCCTCAGTGAGCTTCCCCACTTGGCTCTCGATTGTCTCTTCTTCCATCTATGTCAAGCCCGACACAAAGCGAAGTGCTCTAGTCACTTCCTTTCTAACCATAGTCTGCTCTGCAAGCAACTGGTCTTTCTCTTTCTGGATTTTCTCTTTGTCCTCTTTAAACTTCTCCCAGAGGTCATATTTATCTTGTTTCACAAACCAAAGTTTCTCTAGGATCTCCTCCTTTTCTTGATTCAAGGCCTTTGTGGCTTGCTCCGTTATGGTGCGGTCTCAACGGTCCAATGGTGATATTTCCAAAAATAACTACGTTTCTAGCCATTCTGTAGCATCATTCTAATAATCGAGACGCCTCCAATGGTCATATAGCTTTGCCATGGCGAACTGCCTTTCTGCACAATTCTGCTAATCCGAAGGAGTTCAAGTTCTGCAAGCCTGCCTTCTGCGAAGTCTTCCTTGAAACTTCCTGTAGTTTTTCTAACTTTGACTTCTTATTACTGAGCTTTCTTGCCTTCCTTCCTGTGATCTGAGTCTCTAGTTTCCTTTTTCCATTCTCATTCTTGTTTTCTCTTAGCGTGGAAACTTTGCACTGTTTTGGGTATTTCAAAGGATTCGAGAGTAATACTTCTTTTCTTACTATTTCCAGTGTAGGCACTCTTCTCTCCTACGTGGATAGTGTTAGCACTTGGTAAATTTCCTAGAGGTTGAAACAGAAGAAATATACAAAGGTAACTTTATCCAACCACTTTTAAAGCTGGGATCTAGCCCTTCCAACCTCAGAGAGGGATCTCTCTATGTGATTTAGCTATGTTTTCAATTTTAGATATTATGCTAGGTAAAGAAATAGGTAGGTTTTGTTGTCAAAGTGTTTTTTGAATTGGTTGAGACAGTCTACACCTTCATTGGGCTATGGGGTCTGTGTTATAATAAACATGAGATACAAACCAGAAATGTGAAGGAATACTTCCACAGGGAGAGATAACATATTCACTGGATCTTTTAGTAGCTTAAAAGATGGACAGAAGAAAAGATGAGAAAGATAAATTCAACAAGAAGCAGTTAAGAATTTCTTAATTGAAAACATCAGAAGATAAACATTAAAATATTTAGAGTCAGAAATAGGGTATCCAAGATAAATCCTGCAACATACGTTACTCTTAAAGATTAGTTTCAGAAAACAATATGATCACAAAGCAAGAATAACATTCAACTTAGAGAATAAACATCACCAGTGAATACACGTAAGAATCCTGTAAAAGTGCCTCCTTTTTATTAATGGCAGATCTCTTAAAAAATGTTACAGTCTGATACCGTCAGGGTGTGAAGATCAACAACCCCCAATACTTCGAAAGGTGAAGTATTTATAACTCAAATTACAAACGTTCCTGTCATAACTGATCAGGACATGCTAATTCTATTTTTAGCCTAACTAATTTAACTAATCAAACTGCTTGATGAATTGGTGCAACTGCACGCGGATTTTTGGGTAGATAGTTGATGAAGCCTTCACATGACCTCATCTGACTAGAGAGGTGACTGGACCTGGACAACTCATCTGCTAATCGATCAGATCGCAAAGTTCCTCCCATCTGAGATGACTAGGCACGGTGATTTCGAGCAGTCTTCCATCCACTTCGTCCATTTCCGTATACTTAGCGAATGTAGGCTTAGTGACGAATATGTATCGAATCTCATGTTGGATGCTGATGTCCAACTAAAGGGCATCCAAGAATGCTTTTCCAGTGATTCTCCCTTGTATGCTAGCAAACTTTGAACTGTTCTTAGAAGCTTCAGACAATCTCTTTTTGTAATCTAGGAGTATCATTAGTTTATAATTAATGACCTTTAGACAGGGGAGACCTTTCTTCTGGAGAGCCTCGATCTTGCTGAAGAACCTTTGTACTCCCTGGTCCATGATCTGAACCTTTTCTTCCAGTTGAAGCATTAATCCTCTTTTAGTCATAACTCTTTTGACCTCAAGGATAGTCTCTATTATGTCTTCTATCTTCATCTCTTCTAGTTCTTCTTTGGTCTTAGAGTTGAGGAATTTGATGATATCATTTGCCTGAGTTGGTCTATCTCCCAATTCTACTCTGATCTTCTCAATGGCCTGTTCGCTCCTCTCGACCAACTCATTCTATTCAAATATAACTTGGATCATGGGCCACATCTCATTTATGGACTTTGTGATGTCTGTCCATACATTCTCTTTGACCTCATCCAAAGTCTTCCCTGCCACTGTTTGCTTTTGGAGCTACTGTAGTTCCTTCTTGAGATGCTCAGTTACCTGCTTTTCTTTGGAGAGACTGGTCTAGAAAGAAGTTTTGAGTTCCTGGAGGTTCTCAACTTTTTTCTTAAGCCTGTTGATTTCTGTCTCTTGCAGGTTCATCTTTTCCATGGATTTGGCGAGGTCGGTTGTCCCCTCTTGTGGTGTCACTGGTGTTGCGGATGGGATTTCTGTTACTGCTACTATGCTTGCTCCGAAAATCGGAATGGCACTCAATGGAATGACTTCCATTGGCTTCATCTTCTCCTTTTCTTTTAATAATCTCTCCATATTAGCTTCCATTTCTTTGAGCTGTGCATTCTGATCCATGAGCAACTTGAGCATTTCATCCTTCTCGCCTTCTTTCTCTGCTATCTCCTTCGCCTGTGAGTCCTCTGTGGGCGGGAGTTTTAGTTGTTTCCTTAAAGTGGCGATGTCTGCATTCTTCTTCTTTATCGTCTCCTCTACAGCTTTGACGTTGGAGGGGTCATAGCCGATCTTGAGGACCAGCTCCTCCAAAGTTTTGATTCTGTTTTCTTTTGCGAAGGATGATATCTTCTCCAGCTTGATTTGTGTCTGAGCATTGTTCAATGATACCTGTAATTTTGCTGCAGAAGCTGAAGCATGTGCCAACGTATGGAACACCATCTCCCCTGTTTGTTTGTGCAGATCCATCTGATCTGCTGGGTGCATGTCCTTCGTCTGGAATTCGAAGGTGGCCCTCTTGTAATCTGTAATCACCTTGGGTTCTGGTACCTACACCTGGAGGAAGGCCATGTGCATCCTGCCCTTTTCTGTGTCAAATGCAGACAACATCTTGTGTTGCGCAGTCGACGTCTGCTTCCGAAACTGAGCATAGGTACTGCTGGTAAGAGTCTGATTCTTTTTCTTAATCATCTCGTACTTATCGAAGATGCTCAACTTGGGCCCAGTCCTGCTCGGCTGAGTGTCCAGGGGTGAGCCTGAGGATTTCTTTGGCACTGCTGGGGTGATGCCTTGATATAGGCTTGAGCTGAAAGGTGGGATGATAGACTTGACCACTGTGGTAGGCGGGACTTATATTTCTCCAGTTGGACTGGGAACTGTGGTTGTCTTGGGCCTCTTAGTGTGCAACTGGAACTCTTCAGACGATACCTCCGTGATAGGCGGAGATGACTCTTGTCGAGGCCTTTTTTCCTTAGGGACCTGTGGAGTGGAAGTTGGTGGCATAGTGGTTGGGGGAACCTTCTGTTCCACTTCAACCAAGGTGTCAGGCACCCACACAGTTTGATTAGCGAATTTCTCAATCTCGGGCTTAGCTTCGTGAACGTACGGGATATTTTTGTTCTTTACCCGCATTTCTGAGATGATCCCATATGGATCATAGTGCCATGGGAAGCTCATAAAGAGCCAATCTGCCCCTTGATTCTGAGTTGTTGCTTTTTCTTCAAGGATACAAAATGGATGTCATCTAAATTCATGATTTGTCTTATATACTCTAAAGCAAAGATTCTTACCGGCAAATATTTGGGTAGCTTGTAGGGCGCAAAATCGTATCCGAATACTCTGATCTCGGTGTGGTTTTGATACAGGTACTAATCCCCGGTCCTTGTGTTGTCCGAGAGATGCAAAATTCTCTGGAATTCATCGTTTATTTTAGTCTTGGGCCTGCCGCTCAACATGCTTACCACCGGGTGGTAGAACAGATCTATGAAAGCCTTGAAGTTGTACTCTGTGGAGTTATGCTTCAGCAAAGAGGTCCATGCTGTGACTGGCTGAGGCCTTCCATCTGCGTCCATCTTCTACATGGAGAAACTAAATTTATCTGCTTGAAAGTAAACAAACATGTATGCCAATATAGACGAGTATCTGAACATGCCTTCCATTCCAAAATTCATGAACTGTTTGTGAATATTGTCTGCTAAGAAGGTGTTGAAATCAAACTGAGTGGTGGGATTTTCATCAGTGGAGAAAATAGATAGAAAACCCAGAATGCGCTCATCTACCCATTGGTCGGAATAGTACCCTAACAGAGCACAAAGGGAGGAAATGACCTAGTTTCCCTTGGTGGAGAACATGGATGAAAGCTAAGGGGGATTTTTGGAAGGGAATTGAGTAGAGGTGGGAAGGAAAAGCTCGAATATTTGAGCTCTCTGGGGAAAAGTCATCTTCTGATACAACTCTGTAAGGATTTCCAGGTTGAAAGGAGTTGTAGAGTCTACACGGGGAATTTTCATCATCTGGTCTATGTCTTCGGGAGTGATGAGGAACAAGGTGTCTCCGAATGAGGATATGACGACTCTCTGTTCAGGGATATAGTGAGCTTGGAATTTAAGTGCGAACTCGGGAAAATGGTGTATCTGGGGAAAAAGGTAAAGGGGTAAATTGGACTCCCAAAGTCCAATTTCATCACTTTGGTCTAGGAAAACCTCCCTGAGCCATGATTGGAGGTCTGAGAAATCGAAATCGCATTGGGTATCCGCGATCAATTGGTCTTTGTCGACCAGTGGAATCTTTTCAAGGTCGACAGGAGGCGGGAGAAAAGGATTTTCCTCTCCTTCTGCTTGTCTTGGCTTTGGCGCCATCTCTACAACAATACCTACAAATAACACAAAGTTAGTGGGGTTGACTGACTGTGGATGAAGGCGAAGGGATGTAACGGAGGAGTAAGAGGTAGATTTTCTGGTGCAATGGGTGAAGAGTGAATGTAGGGGGAATAACGGTAGTTTTATTCAAAACTGGGGTCGGTTGAGCGCAAGAGATAGGTCAGCAGGATAACGGGTTTGTTATCCCATAATAAATGGACAACGGGCCACTTGGGGGTGAGATGGCAGGTGACGATGGCTGAAAAATATGAACGGGTGATGTGGCGGCTAGGGATTGGAGGTAAAAGTCGCAATAAGGGGCTGGTCATGAGTGAAAGGGGGTAGGGGACTGACAACAGTTATGAGATGGGACATAACTTGAGAACAAGTGGAACAAGTGGAATATGACATCCATAAGTGACGGTGGCTTCCAGATAGCATACGGTGACGGGACTTCGGGGCAAATAAACTGACGCCACGTATGACGAGGGACTTTCCAGATGAGAATGACCATTCCAGACCCCCCCTTTGGTGAAAAGTAGATCATCATGGGGGTCCAAAATCCAATTAGGGCCATTGATCTATGTGCCTGTTTCCTGGCCGCAGATCTTAGCGCACTGTTTATAACTTATTCCGGACCCCCCCCTCGGTTAAAGGAAGAATGGACGGGGGGGTCTGAATCCAATCTAGACCGTTGATTTACGCGCTCGTCCCTGGACTATCTAGATATGTGCAAGTATTATCACCTATTCAGGACCCCCCCGGTTAAAAGCAGAACAGTCGGGGGGGTCCGGAATGCTCTATGCGCCATAGATCTGGGCACCGCGATCGGGACCGTCGAAAAGTGTATGGAGCATAAAATGGGAGTGGAGAACACATGCGTTGGGGGAAAACTTAGGATAAATTCATTTTATGGGTTTTTTCCCCAAATTTTCAAAGAGACACCACCATGAGGCTTCGACCAAACTATCCTTTAGGTATTTGAGACATGGTGCAACATTTTACATCAAGCTGGCTTTATTGGAGTGAAACAATGAAGCAACTAACCTACATGCTAACCTATCTTCCTATGACAGTTAACCCAGATTAAACTGTTGGGTTAAGAAATTACTCTACCCTAGGGCTATCTGACCAGGATTAGACAGTCTGGCCAGATTTATTCACTAATCTAACTTAGACACTTTGGCTAAGATTAAACTATTTAGCCAAATCATTCACTACCCTATCAACATCAAATTTAAAAAGAACTTGACCATGCTTGAAAGGTATGGCCAGGTTACTATTATTGCATGGGGCTTTTATTTCAATTCTTTTATGCCCTCTTTTTCTTTTTTCTTTTCTTTTTTCTTTTTACTTTTCTTTTCTTTTTTCTTTTTTCTTTTTTCTTTTCTTTTTTCTTTTTTCTTTTCTTTTTTCTTTTTTCTTTTCTTTTCTTTTTCCTTTTTTCCTTTCTTTTTTCTTTTTTCTTTTTCTTTTCTTTTCAAATTATTTGCAGAATGAAAAATCATTTGTCAACAAAAATACTAGAGACAGATAATATCCCATTCACCAGTTGATTCCCATAACTTATGGGGTGATAACAGCGGCTCCACCTGGGGATGGTACTTTCCCTATGAAGTGCCAAGAATCCTAGTTCCTGTAGTTCTGAAAATTTCTGCCTAGCAGACTTTGTTGGTTTTATTCTCAAAAATGGAAAATTAATGGTCAACAACTTAGGGCCTTCTCTTCGGGCTTCAACCAACTGACTAATGTTCTTCACTCAGAAAATGCAGGTGAAACATAAAAATAGAGATGGTATATACAATGGAGAATGAAAACTCAGATCTCTACTGAGGTGGGACATAATGCTTCAGCATTCTGCCATTCACAGGTGCTCCTGGCAGATCTGACCCATAAACATTGTTTAGCAAGAAAGCATTGTTTCCCCTGAAAGCTTGGATCATGTATGGCCCTGTCCACAGATTGTCAAATTTTCCATGCTTTCCCTTGTCTTCATTTCTGGCGTCCCATTTAAGTACCAAATCTCCTAACTCGAAATCATCTTCTTTGGTTCGTTTGTCGAAGATCTTCTTGATGTTTCCTTGGACTACCTGAGTCTTGTTGAAAATTTCTTCCCTAGTCTGTTGCAAATGGATAATCTGATTGATCCTTCTCTGTGAGTCATTTGGCTCAGCTTGTACCTCTTGAAGCAACTTCATGACAGGGACTCCTAAAGAATGTTGGGTATGTGTTATATTCTTTGCATGTGTGTGTGTGTGGGTGCGTCAGATATGACAACTGCGTCTGACGATCCCTACACCTAGAAATTGGGCGGTTTTTGCTATTTTTAGCTGATTTGTAAATTAATCCTGGATTAAGGGATTAGGGTTTTGGTATCTACGGAATACCTAAAAACATTGTATATATTTTATGGCGAATGGTGAAATTCGATATAATGAAAATAAGAAAGGTTTTCACGGTTGAGGGTTTCCGGTAAAAATCTCTGTGTACTCTGTGTATGAGACATTGATTAATTTCTGTATTTCTTAAGAATCTATATGCATTTCTTTACTTCGCAGGTTTAAAACTTACATGTGGTATCAGAGCATGTTTTTGGCTTCATAGGGATGCCTTTGTTGCTGAGGGTTTGGCTCGGTCTTGATAGATCAAGTTTATCTTGGGTATGTGATAAACCTGGGTGCAGTGGGAGATTTTGCAGAGGATATTCGAGTAAAGTAAGAGGAATGGAAAGCTCATCTAGAATCGAGATAGAGAAGTTCAACGGTAAAAACTTTGAGCTATGGAAGCTCAAGATGGAGGACCTTCTTGTAGACAAAGAACAATGGATCGCTGTGGATCCTGGTACACAGCCTACTGGTACACCATCTACAAGCACACAGACTACTGGTACACAAACTACCAGTACACAAACTACTAGTACACCAGTTACTGGTATGTCGAAGGAAGATTGGGACAAGTTGGACAGAAGAGCAAGGAGTACCATTCAACTCTGCCTGGTAGATTCGGTGTTGTTGAATGTCTCGGGAGAATCTACAGCAAGGGAACTATGGGATAAGTTAGGGAATTTGTATCAATCAAAGTCCCTGGTAAAAAAGTTGTTTCTTCGAAATAAGTTGTATCATCTTAGGATGGAAGATGGAGATTCTGTGTCAGAACATCTAAATGCCTTTAATACTCTGGTAAGTCAACTTGGATCTGTTAATATTATGATTGCAGAAGAAGATAAGTGTATTACTTTGTTATGTTCTTTGCCAGAC
>ML788845.1:369831-380269 GCA_009831015.1 Picea engelmannii
TGTATATATTATCATGTTTTCCACTGTGTAAATGAATTAATGATGAATGTTATGGCTTGTTTAATTATAGCAGTACCCATATATTTTACTCTGAGTTTTAAGTGTGTTTAATTCTGGTTAAATGCATTTGTTTTTAAATCCATGTAATGAATGGAGAATCGAGAGGTTGGGTGAACCTGGGTAGTGAAAGGTACACTACAAATTGGTATCAGAGCAATTGGCACGCTACAACTACGGCCGGGCCAACAGGCCCCGCCCTTAGCTAGGCTAGATTATTCATGTGCTGAGAGCACTTATGTATAGTTTTTGAGTGCATAAGCCTTGTGACTCCTACTGTACCTATTTTTGAGGTGCTCGGGCCCACCCTTGTACTCTGACACTTTTTCCAATATATATATGGGTCTTTTTGTCTTTTATGTTTTATGGATTACATCTTATATTACAAATTTATTTACATGTGCGTGTGTACTTTTTCTTTACATGTGTGCAAAATTCCAATCTAATATATGATTAGCTAGAGTATTAGTGACTTTATTTAATCTCCTAGGAACATGAATATACGTAATGTAATCAAAGTTTCATTCTAAGAGACGTACCCTAAGGAATCGTCGGTGCAGAGTAGGATGATGAACGTGGTAGACTCCATTTAACTGAGACACAACCAATTGAGCATCTAAATAGACCCAAAGGTGAGAGATACCAAGCGAAAAAGAATCCCAAAGCAACTCAATAATTGTGTTGTTTTCGGCGACATTGTTTGTGGTGTCACCTAAACATATACTTCTTGAATATAGAAAATGGCCTTGAGGTGTGAAAATCACCCAAGCTATGGAAGAAAGCCTCTGACTGTGTTGGCTAGCGTCATCTGCAAACCCAACAAATACCTCTAATTCGCTTGACATCTTCCATAGTGAAAACGATAACATAAAAAATGGCACCTCCATAAAAATAAAAGATGAAACTAAAGAGTAATAGTACAAAGAATATACATATGTTACAAAAAGTCACCCGAGGCGACCTACCTACGAGTAATACTTCTTGAGGTAGAGCCAATTTCTAGGCTCTGCCAAAACATTTCCCTCGAAGTCCACCAGATGATAAGCATCCTTTTTTAGAACCTCTTTAATGATGAAAGGTTTGAACCACGTAGGTTTGAACTTGCCTACCCCCAGGGGGTCCTTATATTGGTCATAGGCAAAGACAAGGTCGCCTTCAGAGAAAATTTGAGGACGAACGAACCAATCATATTGACACTTGAATTTTTGTTTGTGAGTTTCGTTAGCTAAGGCCACATCATGACACTGCTCATTGAGCTTCTTGAGATATAATAAATGCTCTTCAAGTGGTGAAGAGTATGGAAATAACTATACTGCCAACTTTAAAGATGGGATCTGGAATTCTATGGGAAAGACTACTTCCAGCCTGTAAATGAGTTTAAAAGGTGAGAAACCAGTTGCAGTCTTAACAAATGTTTGGTAAGCCCATAATGTTGAATATAACATCAAATGCCAATTTGACTTGGCCGAATTGATCGTTCGTTATAGAATGGTCTTAAGAGATTTATTTACAGCTTCCACCTGACCATTCACTTGGGGGTAGTAGGGTGATGAATGGTCTTACCTCAACCCAATCTTTGATGTTAACTCTGACATCATTTTGTTCTAAAAGTGACTACCATGGTCAGTGACAATCTCTCTCAGGACGTCGAACCCTTGCTATAATCTAGTTGAACAAAAAGAGAGTTGTTGTCTCCCCGTCATATTTGAACGTTGGCATAAATTCAACCCACTTGGTGAAGTAGTCTACTACTACAATGATATAGCAGTTCCCCCTTGCTAAAGGGGGGTGGCACGTAGTGTAATCAATCCCCCATTTAGTGAAGGTACCAATGGTTATAACGAAAAACATGGGAGTGGGGTGTGCCCTCATCTTCTGAGAGAAGATCTGACACGAGTGGAACTTTTTGACCAATTAAACACAATATTTGATTAATGTCGGCCAGAAGTAACCGACTCGTAGAATATTTTGGGTTGTTTCCAACCAAGACAAATGACCACCACATGCTCCAGTGTCGCAATCGTTAAGCATGATTTCCGCTTCTTCATGAGTGAGACATCGACGAAGGATGCAGTCTACACCTTGACGATACAAAATCTCGTTGAGTATGAGATAGTTCTTAGCCCGATGACGTATACAATGACGCTCATCAAGAGAAGCAGACACGAGATGCTTCAAAGTCTGGAGATAGACAAGCACATCTCCATACCAAGGGTCAAAATATGTGATCAAAACCATGTCTCCTTTGATAGGTGACTTGTCGGGTATAACATCACCTGATTCAACCGAAAGTTTCGATGAGTTCTGCGAAGACCATCCAATTTTTGGATTTCACCGAAACAAAATCCAAGTCAAATTCTTGGAGGATAACTATCCATCTACTGATCTTTCCACCGATGACTCATCGTGTCAATATGTATTGAAATGGATTCACAATGGCAATGACCGTTCTCTTGCGAAACAAAATGTAATGACAGAACCATTGGACAGCATGGACTACTACCAATGCAAGTTTTTCAATGTGGGAATAATTGAGTTCTGGTCCAAATAGGCCTCGAATTAGGTAATAAATCACGTATTCTGAGAGAAAATCATCCTCCTGAACTAAGACCATACCGATGGTAGATTCCGCAGCGGCCAAGTACAATAAGAAATCTTTATTATAGTTGGGTGGCTGAAGTAGAGGGATAGATATGAGGGCACATTTCAATGCTGCAAAAGAGCATTGAGCGGCTTGGTCCCAATGAAAAGGAACATCCTTCTTCAATAAATGCATAAAACCCTTTGTGATCTCAGCATAGTTTGCGATGAAATGCCGTAAAAAGTTTACTTTTCCCTGCAAACTCTAAAGCTGAGGTATGGTGCACAGGGGGGAATTGAACTATTGCTTCAACCTTTAGAGTATCGACCATGATCCCTTTTGTCGAAACTATGAAACCTAGCAGAAGACCTGACGTGACGCAAAAACTACACTTGTTTGGATTCAAGCACATTCGATAGTAGCGACACCGTTCAAGGATAAGTCAGAGTTGAGCTGGATGATTAGCTCACTTGCAAGATCATCATGCTAAATCATCAAGATAAGTCTCAACTATGTGTTTGAGGTCGTGGAAAGAAAAAGACATGGCCCGCTAAAATGTATCTCTAGCATTTTTCAGACCAAAAGGCATATTCTGATAAGCGAATGTCCCCCACAGACAAATGAAAGCGGTTTTGTGTTGGCCTTTAGGTTTGATCTGAATCCGATTGTATCCCAAAAAACCATCCATGAAAGAAAATGCCTCACAACCTGTGCATTCATCGACTATCTGGTCAATAAATGGCATGGGGAAATTATCTTTTAGGTAGGCCTTGTTCAGATCATGCAATTCCATACATACATGAATCGTACCTTGTTTTTTATTGACTGGCACAGGATTCGACACCCATTGAGTCAATTGGACGGGGTAGATGAATCCAACTTTAAGTGGTTTCTCTTCTTCGGCCTTAATATTTGTTGCCTTCCTAGGATTGACCGGACGAATCTTCTATCAGACCTTCTTGACAATATGATAAGTAATGATTTCATGTTCGACAATCTGTGGATCTATGCCTACCATTTCCTCATAAGACTAGGAAAACACGTCGTGGAATTATTTAAACAAATCTATGTGGATTTGAATCTCCTCGGGGGAGCAATTCACTCCAACGAAGATATTCTCCATGATGCTAGGGGTTATGTATATGTCAATAGGTATCATTTCAGCTATTGTTTCCATATTGCCTTTGGCGTAAACAACGTGCGTTGCCAAAGGATTGATAGGACAATCTTTATCTCCATTCATAGTCAGAGTGAATTCACCTGCTTCAATTCGTCTTAACCTAGAGATCATCCCAGGGTCTGTTCAGACTAGTCATTTCCTCAATAATCACCTCGTCTAAGGGAAAGACTAAGTCTAAAAAATTTGCATCAGCAAGGGAACCTTGAGCCCAAATAGACTTGAGCACCGAATCTAACTCTTGTGTTGGAGTTGGATCGGGGTTGGCAGAAGCTCGTTGAATGATCGAGTATGAAACTTATGTTGCGGACAAAGGCATGGCCATGCCATGGTACTCTTTCCCTTCCATTGTAGCTAATGGGGAAGGAAGAGTCCATGGATTGTTAAAGTACGTCGTGCGAAACAACGAGAGATGAAAATTTTTGGCCCGAGGCTGGTCGGGGACAACCGTCATGTAATGGACATTGTCATTCGGAGGTGAGTAATCGAAAGTACCCATCAAAGGTGGGCACAAAACAACCCCTACGTTGACAATATTGGGTTGCAGTTTATCAATCATCGGGACTATGGAGACTCCCAATGAAGGGTCGGGATGAGAGAAGGAAAACTGATCAATGGTCATGATCTGGCCCTCGTGTGGAAACAACAAGACCTGGAAAATTTTCATGACCACTACTTGCATAGCATAGGTCCAACTCCTTCCTAACAAAATATTGTAATTGAGAGATGTATCGACCACTTCAACTTCAACGCACACAATGTTCCCCCCTAACTGCACGGGGAAAGAGGGAATGATCCCATGTGGTCGGAAAGAACGATCGTCAAAAGCTGTAAGAAGAGTAGGTGACAGAAACAAAATGGGTTTGCCAATGGCCTTCCAACACGCCAAAGACATCATGCATGTCGAGGTGCCCTCATCTACCACTGTACAGAAAATATTCCGGGTAAACATTTTCGTGGTGTAAGCCACTACTATTTGAAAAGCTATGTGGTAAGGAATACGAGGTTTTAATTCAGTCATATCAAGCATGATTGTTCCTGGATTAGAAGTCTCGGTAAATCCTAGGATGGCTAACAGAGCCTTTCTCTGGGAAGGGAAACTCTAGAGGACCTCCAAAGCAGACATCGCACAAGGGGTTTGTGATAAATCCTCCACCACAGAGTAGTTATGGGCAGCCCTTGCATTTGGGTTGTGAGAAGCTTTCTTGAATGCACCTTTTGGGATGTGGGTATTTCTTTCACCCAACGTATTCTCGATCTGGAGAGGAAGAGGTGGGTTTTCAGATTCTTTACCCTTCTCATAGGTTCTTGGTGTTAGCACTAAATGTTTCCAATATATTTTGAGAGCGTCTTCAACATATTTATGTTGAAATTATCAAAATCCCTTTGAGTGTTTGCCAATGTCCAAACCTCAAATTCCCAAATCTGTCTTGACAAGTTCCTATTGATATCTTTGCCTAAGAAATCCTTTGGCTTCATCCTCTTGACCTACAAATAAATGGTTATAAATCCTTATTGGAGTCTGTCAAATCTTTATGATAAATTTGTCATAAAAACACTTTTATTGTTAAATATATATATATATATATATATATACAATGTTTTTCTAAACTATTTTGTAGTTTATGAATTATGTTTATTATATTTATTTATTTAATAAAACAAAATAAAAAAGAGTGTGTGCGTTTAAGTGTCTTACTTCTAAATTCCCTCAAACCTAAGCTTTATCACATATGCCAATTCCTAGTCATGTTTACATGTCATACCATCCTACATGCTAGCTACACATTCAACTCAAAGTCAAGCCATAAATTAAGACAACATTCCAGTTGTTTGGTGCTTAGCGAAATTGAAAATGCCTAATTTGTAGGATGCATGCACAGGTTCCATGATGAGACGTCAATGCAGTGTTGTTTAAAGATTCTACAGGTGTTGAAGAACTAAATGTATCCATGATATATATGATTATGTTCCCCATTTCTTCCCACTCCATCATTTTCATGCATGGATGTGCAGAGTGCAGTGCACTGCCAAATCCCCTGGGCACTGTGTTTTCTCTTGGGCACTGTAAATTTCCTAGGCACTGTGTATTCCACAGTGTGCTACCTAAATTTGCTACTAAATTTCTGGCAAAGACGAAGTTTGCGCAGAGATACACCAAAATGGCGCTACCTATTTGCACCTAGAATCAAGGAGTTCGAATTCATTACTCTTTTAGGTGGTTGATGATGTGGAGAATGGCTCAGATAGTAGTTGGCAGCATGATAACAATTTACCACCTCTACAAGACACTTGGCATGCAAAAAGAGGCGTATCAATGAATATCAATGGAGGATGTATGCAATAAGTCAATCAGTGTTGTAAGTTCAAAGTTCAAGGGGTTTTTTCCGACTAGCACAGTCATTCATTAAATTGGATCTGCCATTCAATATTCATGAATCCCTCAATTCTCTGGTTTCCAAGGGCTTGCACTTGGTGAATAAATTAATCAACCAAAATATATTTTTCATAGCAGAAGCAACCTCCACATCAGTGGCAATGATGGTGTGATGTCTGAAAAATGGGTCTCAATAGAGGTTGAAGTAGTACCACACCACAATCACTTCATTTGGTGGGAATCCATGTTGTTGAGATTATGTTGCCACACAATTTTTTTGTGGGAGAATTGTTCAATTTTTTTTGTCATAACTTGGAATATATACAAAGAGCATGTGACATTACATTGCTAGAGTGGCTTAGTATACTTGATACATCTTCACCTCAGCTTGAGAAGTGACAACCTTGTGATGAGGTTCTGGAAACAAGATGATGAATGTAAATGACATCCATATAAAGGAGAGGCAGTGCTATTTGTATGAAACCTGGTGAATGATATTATTATTTAAGATGTGTGTATGATGTTTTTGTAGAATATTAGTTACCAAAGCTCCTGAACATATCATTGATGCTCTCTTTGCAGCTTGGAAACATTGATGAATTCTCATCAAAGCATTCTAGTCACCTAAAGATGGTGGGTTTGATACTATGCAAAGTCACTACTTGATCTACGCATGCTCAAGTTGGAGATGCTGCATTTTTTACAGTTCTACCTAAAATTTTCACACAGATGCATAGTGGCACTACCTAAATTCTGGCAGAAAATGAATTGTGCAAATTTATTTTACGAGTTTTGAGTCATTAACTTGAAACCTGGATTATGATCAAATGCGAAGGAAGTTTTGAAAAATGGAGGAGGTTTTTTTTCATCACATACCAAATAACAAAAACCTCTCTCATTTTTTTAAATTGTGCTATGCTCATAAATTTATTTGACATAGAAGTGGTGCTATGGAACGTGTTTCTTAAACTCTGTTTTAAGACCGATGAACTGACAAATTTTGACCAATTGACTTCTAGGATGAGTTTCGGGGGAAATAAGATGAATTTTAAAAATTCAAAGGAGTTTATTGTCAATAAAATACCTAGGAACATTAACCTCTTTAATTTTTCACACAGGTGTCATGGATTGGGAGATTCGAAAGAATCTTTGAGCCCTATGTTTTCAATTTTCATGTTTTCCTGTTCGAGACATGTTTTTGTGACACCTGTTGCGTCCAGCTGAAGATGAATTTAACAAAACTGAGAGAGATTTTTCTTCATAACTATCTTATCTACAAAAATTGTTCTCATATTTTACACAACTGTTGTATTTTGAGAATTACAAGTGGCATTTTGAAGCCTATTTTTCAAAATTTCTCCTCATAAAAAGCAGGAAATCAGTGAAAATGTGTCATTCTTTGTTTGTAGCTATTTCTATTTTGGGAAAGGGGTTGGAGTTCGAATTGGTGACCTGGAAAGGACCTAAGGTGCTATATATTTCATGGTACAAGAGTAGAATGGGTTCATATGGTTGAGTTGAGGCTCCCTGATTGTAATTTTCTTTGACTGAGTAAATTATTCTCTGGTTATGTACTGGACCTGAGAATTTTTTATTAGTAGAAGTCAGTTTTTATTTGCATCATCTTGTTACCTATTATGCTAAAGTATTCATGATTGGAGGATCCGAATGATTTTTTCATGGTTGTGTTATGATGAATGTTTGATTATAATGTTGTTGTGATGTTCTTCAGTTTGCTTTAAACTTTGAATTCAAGAGGATCTTGTATTCGAGTTTTTCTTTCTTGGGCTAATTGAAGACCTAAAGTTAATAGCAGACCTTTACACCTCCCTCACTAAGTCTTCCTCCTTTTCATTTTTATTCCAATTCATTGACTAAATATAATCAAGACCTCATCTGCTTGTGCATGATTAGCCCAGATTTCTGAGTTAAAGCCTTATTATTCCGAGTCTTGTCCATTTGATTTCACCCTTCCGCACTCAAGGAGGCTTGATTTACATTTTTCCCATGTGGAAACGGGTTCATTAACATGGAAAGCTATTGTTGTGCCAATAACTTATGGGCCTCCGCAAGATGAGGGCACTGATGGGTTGGGTGGTCTTCCTTGCAAAGATTACAAGGATACTTCGACTTCTTCTTTTTAGTGTCACCTCCACCTACATTATCGGTGGGTTTCTTATCCCCCTTACCCTTATTTTGTTGTTTCTTCTTTCCATCAGGTTGTTGGGTGGCCTTTGGGTTTGTTGCTTGCACACTGTGTACATCCAAATTTTGGGTAGAGGGATCAGACGAACCAGTGGTCTGGATGGCCACTATCTCTTGTATCAACAATTGTTGCAATTGATTTGAAAATGGATCAACGAGCTTCATTTGTGTTGAATCAATAATTCCATCGGCATGTGGTCCAGGCCTTTATCTGGTCTTGCAAGTATTGATCTCGGTGCATCTGGAAAAATATTATAAAGTAAACCAAATTGAGAGTAAATAAATTCTAGTTGTTGAGCTCTCATTATTGCATCTTCCTCAGAAAACACCCCAGATGTTGCGACGTCTTTAGACAACTAGGGTACCAAAGACTTAAGGAACCACTCAAGAAAGAATGATGGTGGGAATGACACTTTTATCAAACTCTTCCAGCGTCTCCATTATCAAATCTGATCCGATATATGGTCCTCCTTTTTCTGCTCGAAGTTGGCTAGCAATTCAGTGACAGCATCATATCTCACAGGTAGTTGGAAATGGTTTAAGAAATCCATTGCCAATTCGCCGAAGGAAGAGTATCATGAACGGTCGAGCTTGATGTACCATTTCCTATAATTCCCTATGAGAGTGCGTTGAAACAATTGCAACTGAACAGAGTCATCTCTTAATGAGTTGGAAAAGCACCATAAGTGGAAGGCAGTCGCATGATTGCTAGGATATTTATTAGTCTTGGCCTTGAAATTTGGAATGTCTGAAGGAAACTTGGTCGGCATCGGAGGCCAACTCGGATCATGACAGATGGGGTCATTTAATAATCTTGTCAATTCTAGCAAGTGCAGGGTTTCCACAATTGGTAGTTTGGGTTGTGGATTGTAACCAGGAAAAAAGGAGCCTGGAGTTTGACTGGAACTAGGTTGCTAGGAAATGTTAGGTTGTTGGCCAGGGCTTTGGTAATAACCATGGTCATGACCAATGTACATATTATGTGCTTGTTTAGACATCATCGGATGATTCCTGTAATAGGATGTAAAGGGATGAGATTGTGTCACATTCCAAGGATTTTGAGAAGGGTTGCCCCCTGCTGATATGATGGGAATAGGCATTGAGCCTTGATCGGGGTTCCACTGGGTATGGAAGGAGTTTCCCCTGATCGACATCCTTGGTAAGGGAACTGGCCCCTGCCACAGATTCCAAGGTCCTTGTGAGGAAGGAATTCCTAAGTGTGCACCCTATGCAGGAATAATACCCTGTACAGGATGTGGTTGTCCATAACTGGGGTTGCCCCTGACTGAGACAACAGTTGACGAGAAAGCGTTGTTACCAAATGCGTTGAACAAAGAGAAAGGTGTCGAACCAATTGACATGTTATAAGGAGGGAGTGCTTGACTACCTGCCCCAAACAATTTTATGTTAGGCCCAGTGGAGTGTTGAGAAACGCCGCTGAGTGAGGGGGATGAAGGGGGTATATGAGCCCCACTATAAATGAAAGTGATAAAAGGAGCTGAAGTGCCCCCATATATCCTTACAGAGAAGCATTGGAACTCCCTGTCCCCAGACCTAAAGTCTATAGAGTGGAGGAGGAAATTATAGTACTCGTACCGAAGCTAGGCATCATGTATGAGAATGGAGGGTCTGTCGCATTATGGGTAAATGGAGCAATGATCACCACCATAGACAGAATCGGACTGCTACCTGAGGTAGAAGCAGTCGAGACCATAGTGGTCTGTATAGGCGACGATTGGTTAGGAGATGGAACACCCCCTGTAGTGACATTCGTGGAGGGAATATGAGTATCCCATGAATAAGTAGTAGTGTTTTCTACCATTGCTTCTTGTGGCACTACCTGATGCTCATAAGGTTGAACCTATACGATGATGGGCACCGATAGATCAGTGATGTGAGGGTTATACGAACCAAAATATTCTACTCCAAGGTAAGAAATGATTGGTTCCTCCTTAATCAAATTTTCTCTTCTCAAATATGGGTTGGGCACAGTTTCTTGTATTCCGGTTGTCTCAAAAGACCCTTGTTGGTCTAGTTTCTG
>ML788845.1:380300-402032 GCA_009831015.1 Picea engelmannii
GGGGTTGAGGTCAACCGGCGGCAGGCCCAAAAGCCTTCACGACTGATGGAACTCCTGATCCTCCACTATGTGAGAATATAAAAGACACACTAGGGAAATCTATAACCATTTGAAAACCAGCATGCACTAGAAAAAGTACCTATGAGATAAAACAAGCAGTCACTAGCTAGTTGGAAAAACATTTACAACAACCAACACTAGAGAAACTTACTGGTGCAAGTGAAACTCGAATACGGAAGCACCCTTTGGGTATACTCTGCAAAGTGTGGCCCGATGTCCATCTTAGGTACCTTGGTATACCCCCACAGTCACCTGTGTAAGTCACTAAAATGATAGGCAACTAGGTTTCCAATGTGCAAATAGTCACCAGGTGGGTACAGTTGACAGTTGGGTGGAACACAATGAGCAGGGTATCAAGCCCAAAACCTATCAAGGGTATCGAAAGCAAGTGGTTCGGAAGATGACTGAGGACCTTGAATGGATTCAAGACCCATGAAGCTCCGTGGAAAATGTGATCAACGGCATCCCAAGATAAGCCCTATATATGTGTTCCCCACTATGCTTGGTTCAACTTTGGAGGGGTTATCTCCACTACCTTTCCTTACGCGACCTCGTGTTTAGCACCTATGTTAGAGGGGATTCCTAGATAAATTTCACGATACTGGACTTTTAACACTCCCTAGCATAGACTCTTATGTTTTTTTTTGTTTTTTTAGCCTTGAAGAGTTTCCTCTCCAATCCTAAATCAAGGCTCTAGACTAGACTAGTTGATGGACCATACAAACATAAAGTCTAGTTGATTTTAATTAATCATTAATTTTTGTGGCTGTTTTTTAAGTCATAGGAGATGAAAATGAAACCAGTGATGTTTTTGATTGACGAAAAGAGAAGAACATGTAATGTCTGAAAACAAGGTACTTCTTCAAAAATAAAGATTTGCAACTTAACAGTCTTTTACCAACTTTTCAAAAACAATTCCTAAGATCTTTCAACAAAAAACTCAAACAAGCTTTCACTCAAATACAAGCTACTTATTGTCCTAAGTCAACAACCATGAACTTACAAAAACATTATTTTTCCTGATTATCCGTGCAAAGACCCAACTACTTAACCAAACAAAGAAAAAATCTACTTTTTTTTATTATTCTTCGAAAACAAGAAAAATTTAAAATTGTATTTTGTTCTTATTTTATGAAGAAAAAAGGTGAAAAAATAAATACAAGACAAGGCTAAAAAGGACTTCTAGCCAACCACAGACTGTGGGGAGTTACTGACAACCAAAAAGGCAGAACAGACTGACTCACTATATCATCAAAAAACCTAGCCAAGAAGACAAAATAAATCTTTCAATGAAAAAGCAAGCTATTCTGGAATCCAACCTAGGCTAAAAATGCTATGACAGAGACCATAATGAAACAAGAAAAACCTGGGAAGTGAATCTTGATAGGGAAGAGGATGACTGCCTCCTCAAAATTTTCTAGACAGACACGTGACTATCACTTCAACAACCAGCGTATGCATGCGGGTTGCCCAACGACAGAGTGTGTATGCACATGTGCAGGCCCACTACAGGCCATGTGTGCCTATTTTTCTCCTCAAAAGGAGAAAGATAAGCACCTAATCTCAAGTAGGGAGTACTGGTATTGAAAACCACAACCCCTTAAAGGTGCAAAAAACTCAATTTAACGAAGAAGAGGAAAGAAGAATTTATTAAAACAAAGCTAACCTGAGGTCTTAACTAACTACCGACTGAACACAAAGACCGGGAAAGGATCCAAAGAACCCCTGAGAAGGATTACTTATGACAGGGGAGAGGATGACTGCCTCTTCCTAAAAAGGATTTTTTGGATTCAGACACGCAGCTAACACTTCATCAGCTAGTGTACATATGCAGGCTAACTAAAGTTAGGGTGAGTGTACACATGGGTTGACTAAAGGTAGGGTGCATGTACATGCGGGCTATCATTCTACAAGGCGCATATACCTCTAAGATATTCCAAAAGTCAAAGAAAAAAAAACAGTCTGGTAAGCAAAGCAGGGAATAATGGTATTGAGAACCAGAATCCTTGAATACTCGGACTCTTGCAGAGACTCAAAAAAGGTAAATAAAACCAATTCAAAAGACCCTACAAAGTATCCCCAAAGAACCCTAGAGATTCCCCAGTACGGTCGCCAATTCTATTATGAGTGGGAAATCCCCCTTATGGACTAGCATTTAAGGGTTCTATAATGCATGCAGAAATGACCAATTAAAGGCTCCTACTTCTTTCTATTGTCCCAACATAAACCCCACATTCATGCAATACAAATATAAAAACAAGATCTGGTGACTCTACCTTGAATCCTTCGTTTGATGTCGATCCTTTTGCATTTGTTCGCTCCTTGACTTCAAGTTTCCTCCCAAAGCCAACCTACATTCAAAAACAAACAAACAAATTACTACAGACATGCATATAATATGAATTAATGGGTTAGAGGTTCTAATAAAATATGATCAAAAACTGAAACATAAACACCTCATATGGCAAGATGGGAAAAGTAATCCTTTCTATTATCTTCACAAAAGTAACTTACAATGGTGAGGTCAACCACTGCTCCTCGAACCTGGTCCTGGGCTCCTCTTCAACTATGCTCCAACTGCTTTTGGATACGCTTTTCTTCACACACTAGTTGCAAAGGTTGGGGAAAAGGGGATGCGAAATCGGGTAGAGTTTCTTTACTATTCTTTTTTCCCTTCTCAAATGGGACCCCTACCCCTTCTTTTATAGGCTAGAAAGGGCTAGGTATTTGTTCGAGTGATCAGTTATGGGCAGTCAAATGGTTTAGGTAACTTACCCAAAACTATGTGTTTCGTCTGCAAATTTCTATTTTCCATGTTTTTTTAGGTATACATAGGTTGTAGTGGGTCAGCTAGCATACACACGCGTGCAGTAGTGGAGCAGGGAACATATGCCCTCAAAAAGAGTGTTTTTTAAGAAGTTGTTTAGTAGTGGCTTGGAAAAAATGTAAAATTAGATGGCCTGATGCTAGGTAAGCATATCTGGTGCAAATTAGGGTTATAACAGAGATCACAGAGCAAAAAAAAGGTAACTTGTAGAAAACTGTAGCAAACAATAGTGCCCAATCCACAATGAGGGTAAATATCAATGTCCATTATTTCTGTGGTGTATTATTTTTTACCCAAACATCTATGGTTAGAAGTGGCTGTAACAATCAAACATAAAATACAATATGGAATTAGGGCACTGAATTAACATTTCAAACTAGAGCATTAAAAAGAGGGAATGTGAACAATCACAATTCACTACATAATACATCATATTATATAATTTACCCACGCGTCTAATGGATAAAATTCAAAGATAGAGAAAGACAAGCGTATGGTGAAGATTATGAAATGATATACAACATCATGTATACCAATCTCTAGCATATTTAAAACTCTAATGTGAAACTTTAACATCGATTGAAACATGATGGTCATGTTAAATCCTAATAAAAGCATATAACCAAATAAATCCACCAAGCATTGTGGTAAATCTGAGAATACACCTACTGGAAATGACAAATGTTGTGAACATATATGCGAATTTAGTTCTCATAAAATTTCATATTAAAAGAATGATTACAAGAAATGGTCAAATACAAGAGAGAAGCACTCTCAGTAGGTGGGAAAATGTAGACTCGAACTACCTAATCTTAGGGTGCATAACTATAAAATATGGAAGCATCACAAATCAATAGTAAAACATTGCATGATATTCATCTCATAAAACAAGGACAAAACCCATAACATAGCCCTTTCAATAACTAGACAACATTACATTAACAAACACAAGCAATTATAGTGGAAAAACCTTTCGTGGCATAAAAGCTACTTTCAACATCAATTTTTACTCTTTCAAATTCAAGCATACACATTCCATGGTGCACAGTTATTTTCATTCATCAAATATGGTTCTTGGCCATTACACCATCAAACTCACCAACATGGAACCGAGCCCCCTCGCTCAAGTAGAATTCTCTCTGTCTCTCCCTCTCATTGCGAGGCTAGAGGCCATGGAAGCAACACAAAGGACCTAAATTATTACATTTTACCCTCTTTGTTCCTCATGTCTCAAAGAATGTCCCCCCTTTCATTGTCACTAGTCTTCTCCTTTTGTAGCTATGTTCACTTGTTTCATCATTTAGGTATTTTTGGTTTCTTGTATTCATAGTTATTAAAGTTGATTGTTTCAACTTCATCCTCCCCTCCACCTTCACCATGTGGCTCCTCATGATTTTCAATAATGTCTTAATGTTTTCTTCAACCTTCGATATCTTTCTCAGTATTCATCCTCTTTGGGGTCACTCTATTTCACCGATGATACTTGTGCATCATGAGCATTCCCCTTGCTTGAGTTCTCTTCAGTTAACTCAGTCTCTAACTCTCTCACTACTCAAAATCATGTACATTGAGGGTAAAGACAAACCAAAAAATAAAAAAGACGTCAAAACTCACTCTTAACTCTTCTATAATGACAACTGACTATCTAGGAGGGTCACCCTAGTTGGGACATAAACATATTAAAAATTCCTTGGCATCGTTGATAGAACTTGCGTAAGTTAAATATTCTCTCTCTAGGTGGGGGACACCATGCAAAAGGAGTGAGGCATCATATGAAAAAAGGATCTAACTCTAAAATGAAGCATCCTCACTCTTATTAAAGAAAACACATAATTATGACTAATCACTAGTCCAACTATAGTCTAAACAAAGAAAAACCATAAAATTTAGGAAACCACAATGAATGACAATAGGCTTGAGATCACAACAGTCAACTCAACTATCATTTTTTGAAGCTAGACGACTTCACAGCTAGTAGATGACGCTGCAATGTACTTAGATTCTACTGAACTAAGGGAAATGTTTGTGTACTTTCTGCTAAACCAGGAAATCATACCTATACCCAAATTGAAACAATATTCGAAGGTACTCTTTTGTGTCATTACTTATCTTGCCCAATCTGAAGTAAAAAATCATCATCTCCTGCATATTGTTATCACACAATTTGTACTCTGATAGAAAAAGAGTAAAATGGAAAGAAAATTGGTGAAACGAGAGACTAATCCTATCACTATCACCTCAATAAGAATTCCCTTTATATTTAGTGGGTAGGCCCAGGGGAGACGTCCCCGGTGACCTAGGGTTTTGAGAAGGAAAAGGGAAAGTAGTTAGGTAAAAGGTCCCCTCTCACAAGTCACCACCGATCATAAAGTCTGTTTTAAATAACCACTTAAAATACAATATGCCAGAAGTGTACCTGCCTGAAACAAAGCAATAGGAAAACTATATATTTGCAAGAGCACTTGTTGGTTAGCACTTCAATAAAACCATTGACTTTCTTAAATGAAGCAATTTGTTGAATATCATGAACTAAACAAAAATCTTATAACAACAATGTTTATTGATCAATACTTCACATAAAATGTCTTAAAACTAGCTTCACTAAAAACCATTAACCATTGAAGTCATAACATTAGCATTTTATAGAATCACATAAGAAAAACTATAATTCAGCCTTTACAATTGCTTTATGAAATTTTAGTGTTGCATTAAATGGTTGTAACTTACTTTAGTAACAACAACAAGTAGGTTAGTAGATCAATCTATTCTAGGGTTAGCAAGTGTTAGTAGGTTGTTCAAAGGATAGGTTTTTAAGGTTGTATTGATCAAATACTGAATGGAGAACTTAGACTAGTGCTTTCTTAGGTAAAAATGGTGTCAATAAAGTGGCAGAAAATGTTGAAGAAGAAGGATGATAATAGGAGAGCCAAAGACAAGAGGAGTTTATGGATGAAGTGTTGGTAAGCCAAGGCTTCAACCACCAAACCCTAGGGGAAAATGACTACTAATGTGTAGGTAACCCTAGGCCTTAGTAGATTTTCCTCCCTCTTTAACTCAAATAATGAAGCGAGTGGTGGCTAAGATGAAGCAATAGGTGCTAGGCTGTTGCAATGGCAAGGCCCTTAGAAATGGCTTCAAGAAGAATGACTCATGGGCACAATCTAGTAGGTGGATAACAATTGAGATAAGGACTATAACATGTGCTTAATCTCCTAGGGTTTCAATCTAGAAATTTCATAATCTTTAGCAAAATGCAAAGTAAAGATGCTATAACCATTCAAAAGAAAGAAGAATTGCAAAATTTTACTTACATTCACCAAGAATAATCTAGCATATCACCTAGTTGTAGACTTTCCACCAAGAAAATGCCCCAAAACACCAATATTAACCTTCCTTCACCAAGTGCACACTAAATTTAAGTCACAAAACCATAAATAGGGAGAAAATTTCAGATATCACAAGTGTGAGTGAAAGATGATGAAAAATAAGAGGCAATTTCCCCTTATTTATACAATACCAAAGACCAACAAATAGTCCTGCCTCACAAATAGTCTTGTTTTTCCTCTCAGCAACACCATTTTGTTGAGGGTTATATGGCACGATCAATTTTTTGTTGATTCCCGCTGACTTACAGAAATCCTCAAACTGAAGAGATTCAAAATCTCCTCCATTGTCTGTTCTAAGGATTCTGATGTGTTTCCCTATCTGGTTTTCAATAAAGGCTTTAACTCTTTGAATTTATCAAATGTATCACTTTTAGCTTTAAGAAAATATATCCAACATTTTCTTGAGTAGTCATCAATAAAAATGACATAATACAAACAACCACTGAGTGAGGGAGATGACATGGGACCACATACATAAGAATGAACTAGATCTAAGATGCCTTGAGCTCTATTGTCACTACTAGGAAATGCTTTCTTTATATTTTTACCTAGCATGCATCCCTTACAAATTTCATTTTTACTAATAGAAATCGAGGGCATGCCACATACCATGTTTTGTAGATCTGGAAGAGCTTTGTAATGAATATGTCCAAGTCTTTTGTGCCACAACTCGTTGGAGCTAGTCGCATCATGAGCCAATGCCTGAACTGACTATCCTGACATGATGTACAGTCCTCCACTGCGAGTTCCAATGGGTTCTTCTATACTTAACTGACTACCTTTATCCCATAGTAGTTCCTTCTTTTCCTTGAAGATCACCCAATATCCCTTGTCCTCAAGGGTTGCAACTGATAGTAGATTCTTATTGAGCCTTGGAACATATAATACTTCATCAACATGAAGTCTAGCCCCAGATTCCAATCTGAAGGAGATAAATCCTACTCCCTCTATCTTGTAACATTTTTCACCCCCAAGCTCAACCTGCTCTGCAAAAGATTTTGTGTCAAAATCTGAGAAGATCTCCTTATACCCTGTCATGTGCTTTGATGCACCACTATCTACTAACCAAGTTTTCAGCCTTGTGGAAACTAAACTGGATAAGTTAGAAACCAAATAATATTCTTTCCTATTTTCTTTTTCATTAGAAGGACTTTTCTGATTTCTTTTGGATTCATCATCCTCAACAATTGAGGCATGATGTTTCCCTTTCCTAGGATATTTCTTTCTAAACCAACAATATTTAGCAAAATGACCCAACTTATTACAACTAAAGCATTTAATCTTAGACATATCAATATTATTTCCTTTGAATGTACCTTTGGTGTTTGGCTTCCACTGAGATCATTTCTGGAAAGTGACTTTCTTCTTTCCCTTGAATCTTGATGCTAAATTTGAATGCTCTTCTTTCATTGGCTCTCTCCTACTAGTTGTGTGACTCTCCTCCTGGAGGAAATCATGCCATAACCTCTCAAATGTGGGTTGAATCTCTCTCCCACTTACACTGGATAAGAAGGTCTCCCATGAAGAAGGAAGACCGTAAAAAATGGCCTGCACTAAATCATCATCGTCCACTGTCACCCCTATGACCAAAAGCTGATCTCTGATATGAGATATCCTGGAACAGAAAGATGCCATTGATTCAACTTTCTCCATCTTTAAATACTTAAGCTTTTTCTTAAGTGTCCTCTTCTAACATGGAGCCTATTTCTCATACAGATTCACCAATGTATCCATACAGTCCTTGGAAGTCATCAACGAAGTCATTGCATGAATTAAATTGTCTTTGACTGAGTCAAAGATGATTTTCTTGGCCTTTGATTGACTCTTCTTGAAGTTCGTTCTTCCTACATTATTCGTTGTTCCTCCGCCATTGTGGTCACATACTGTTGAATATCATGCTCTTGAAAGATATTTTTTATACGAAGCTTCCACACATTAAAGTTGGTATCTCCTTCGAGCCTATCTTCAGCCCTGACTGAAATGGAGGATGCCATGGTCCTCACACCAGAAACTTAATCAAGATTGATTGGATCTGTGTGTACCTTCTACTGCATTTCAACACGTTTAACACACCCTAAGCTCTGATACCATGTTAAATTATGAGCTTGATTTCTTATGTGAATTAATTCTTTTATTTTCTTCAATACTTTGATTCCATCTTAATACACTTCAACAATTCCAAATCATAATCAAATATAAATAATTATGTAGATAAGTAAACATGCATATCAACAACACATATACCCTGGGGAAACCCTGTACAGGGAGAAAAACTCCAGCAAACAATATTCCTTTATTGCATTAATAATGTAAGATCTCTTACAAATATCCACCATGAATGTTCTGCTCTCAAAGAGATTTCCAAGATGAATCTGACCTAACAAAGACTTACAAGACCTTGCTGAAATACACCTCTAATATGATGCTTCTTTATCACTGATGTGCTCCTCTATTGCTTCACCCTCAACCTGCATATGAAAACCGTGTTTCAAAACTGTGTTGCAGAACAGTGTTGAAGAGAGGGTTCGACCTCTTCTTATATAGGTTGAAGAGGGGAAGAGGGGAAGCTCGAAATAGTAAATTGATTGCATGCATTAAACATAACTTAGCTTCATTCTTTAGTTCAAACTTAGAACTAGACTTGAGATTGGTTACAACTCAGCTTTACACTTTATTTCAAACTTAGAACTAGACTTGAGATTGGTTACAACTCAGCATTACACTGTAGTTCGAACTTAGAACTAGACTTGAGACTAACATGCTTTAGTTTGAAATTAGAACTAGACTTAAGACTTTAGTTGCAACTCAACATTAAACTTTAGTTCTAAAATAGAACTAGACTCGAGACTTTAGTTTCAACTCAACATTATTAAAATAGAACTAGACTCAAGACTTTAGTTGCAACTCAAGATTACTAAAATAGAACTAGACTCAAGACTTTAGTTGCAACTCAACATTACACTTTAGTTCTAACATGGAACTAGACTTAAGACTTTAATTACAACTTTTGACAAGCCAATTCAAAATTCTCTTCATGGTGGATAATGTTTACACGTGCCAATGCACTATATCAATACAATTACCCCATTTGCAATATTAGGAATATCATTTTTTTCTAGCTCATAGGAATTTTATATTCAACTTGAATTTTGCTAGATGCCTTGACTTTTTCTCATGGCTCACAAGGTTTGACTTGGCTCGCAGAGGTAGTATGTTCCCCCTGAATTTTGCACGTCTGTTTATGCTCACAGAGGTTGTATGTTCCCCTTGAATTTTTCACTAGACTATCTATGCTCACAGAGGTTGTACATTACCCTTGAATTTTTCATTAGACTCACATAGCATCTTGTTCATCCTGAATTTTGGTTTGAGTTATAGAGGTTGTACGTTCCCCCTAGATTTTGTCAATACCTCACAAGACTAGTTGATTCTCCAAATCTCCTTGGCTAGCCTCAGGGTGGCCCATATGGCCTCTCATTGGAGAATGAATGTCGATGCTGCCAAATTTAAGAGATATTGGTGGCCACCCACCTAATCCAACTAAATTATTTTTGAAATTTTTATATCAGTACATCTTTATGTACTTCTAGGACCATTTTGGGGTCCTAAACAATATTTTTTTTGGCTTTCCATAGTCAAACTGTGGATGAAATCAAATTTTGATGACATAATGTGTAGTTCTTGAAAATACCTTTCCAACGGGCTATCATGTGCCTAAAATGGAGGTTGTATGCAAACGTTATGACTCCGAAAAAGTAGAGGTACCAACTTACCCTTCGGGACCCACATAACTTTTGGTGTTTCATCATCTAGGGCTAGATTTTTGGATGTATGTGGTTTTGGAATTCATGAGTTATGTTAAAAAGTCATTTGGAGCCTCATTGTAATCATTCTTCTCAGAAGGATGCATGTAGAAGCCACATATATTCTCAGAGATAGCTACCACCATTTGAGCAAGTTGTTTTCAGTTTTGTAATTTTATAGTTTCATCCTTGTTGGTACAAGGGAAGATTCGGGGTTCAACGCTTCAACATCACACCAAAAAAACCCTAACTACCTTCCCTTTCAGTAACACCTGCGAAGAAGATGAAGTCTCACCCGAGGTAGAGGCAGGGGGGGTTGCAGGACTAAAGTGTCTATAACCTAGTTGGGATACAGATTTGTGATTTCAACACCTTAATAGAGCACTTTAGCCAACATTGTGCATTAAGTTATGATTCTTATTCACATCATAGATTAAACCCTAGATACAGATCAACACAAGATCTAACCTTTAAAACATCTTAGCACATAGCATAAGCTCAGATCTAACATTCATTCACATCATAAAGCACTAAGCTGTCATAGATCTATCTATCATACATCAAGAATAGTGCACTAAGAAAATAGACACATAAATAACATGAACAACATAGCACAAAGCACATCGACACAGGATATACATGGTCCACCCCAGTGTGGAGCTACATCCACCAACTCTTCTTCTTCTTTATTAGTCTCCTTCAATCTTCTTACAGGTACAGAGCCACAGATATCACTCCGCATTGAACAGGTGATCTGTGCACAATGCACTAGATCCACCTTCCTTAAAATCAGGTCACAAAACAAAGCCTTACACAGTATACACACAAATCATTTTACAATCATTTGCACTTATCTCTGCAAGTCTTAACATACTCTAGTCATGCACTAATCCCATGAACTCAAAAAATGACCTCTACTTACATCACATAGATACTTATTATACATTACAAAAGGGGCCTAAGCATGCATAAATCCATGGGACGACATCCCATACCCGTTACATAAAGCCTAAAATCCCCAAAAGCCTGCAAAATGGGAGAGATACCATGATCTCCACTTCGCCTGGGTGCTCTGTCTTCGACCAACCTGTCGAAGTCCCAAAAATGGTCAAACATGACCAGCATTTCCTCCAAACCTGGTCAAGGGCCAACAGGCCCCCAACACTCACTTGTGACTCATCCTGAGTCACTTTGATTTGGGAAATATTGATTCGAAGGCCTCGAGCTTAGCTCGAGCTACCTCGACTTGTTGTTTCACCAGAGCCTCTTGCTCGACGAACTTATGAATTCCTTTCTCAGTGGCAGGCCCTTCCAGGCATTGTTCCACTGTCATGACCACCTATTCTAACTATGATCCTTGTCCCTCGATCTCTTCGAAAAGTGTGTAGGCTTCATCCTACACTAGTTGGAGTCTCTATGTCACTTCCATAACTTTTATCTGGATGGTAGTGACCTACTTTTGAACTGTGCATTGTTCCGATGACCTTTTCATCTTCTCCACTATAGTAAGCAACGTCAACTACGCTTGCATGGTGGAATCATGTTGCTTCCCCTCTTCAAGTTGTGCCTCCAATATACTCAACTACGGGTCTTCTACAACATGCTCATAGGTCTGTGCACTTCTGGCACTTAGTTGCTTGCATTCTGTGGCCAACGCTCTGATTCTTTCTATTGCGCTCCTAGCAGTTTCTTCCATCTGATCTCTTACTTCTTCCAGAGTGCTAGGAACTGCTTGAATTTCTATCTCTGCTACTCTATCTTGAAGCTATTGAATGGCCTCACTGAGCTTCCCCACTTGGATCTCAGTTGTCTCTTCTTCCACCTGCGCCAAGCTTGTCATAGAGTGAAGTGGTCTTGTCATTGCCTCTTTGACCATAGTATGCTCTGGAAGAAGTTGGTCTTTCTCTTTTTGGATTTTCTCTTTGTCCTCTTCGAACTTCGCTCGGAGGTCATCTTTCTCTTGCTGTGCAACCTAAATTTTCTCTAGGATCTCTTCATTTTCTTACTTCAAGGCCTATGTGGCCTGCTCCTTTTCTTCTTGGACTCGACGAAGTCGAATATCGGTTGCATCTTCTAATATACGTAGTTGGGTGGGCTCATCCCCCAATTCTACACTTTCTGCTGAGGATGGCGTAGTAGACACTACGTGACTCGACTGGATGGCTTGTTGGATGTCTTCTAGTTCCTTCTCAATCCTGTCATACATTATTTCTTGTTTGGCTTCATGTCTTTGTAGGATATCCTCTGAGGCATATTCTACTACTGTGATGATGAGTCGGATATCATCCACTGTGAGCACATTCTGTGATTGAGGCTTAGTGTCTTGGGATTTCTTCCATGCTGAGGGTTTCTGTGGAGAGCCATTCCTTTTCTTGGATGTTTCAGCCTCTGTAAAGGGATCCTTTGGTGGTGTTACTTTTCCCTTATATTTCTTGTCTTCTTCCTCTTCCTCCTCTTGGTTTCCTTCATCGCCTCCTCCTCCTGCAAGTGAGTTAGGCACAGTTTCTTCCGATGCATTGTTCTTTTCCTCACTGTCTACGTCCTTCACTTCCTCCTTTTTCTTCTTTCTCTTTGCGCTGCTTGGCCCGTCATACTCTGTCTGGGTCACTAAAATCCTTCTGATGATTTTGGGTTTGGAGAGCTCTGTCTACTCGACTGGTACAAGGAATTCAGCTAGCCATTCTTTGGTTATCTCCTCCATGTCTTCATTGGTCAATTTGTAGTAGGACTGCAACTCCTCCTTGCTTTCATCCCTATGCACAATGATGTAAATGAAGTTTCTATCTGTGACGAACTTTTCTAGTCGCTTGTATGTATGCAAGGTGTTAGGGGTCATTCGGTGGAATGATTCAATGGAATGCTTCAGTTGTAGGTAGTATGCGTGGAACACCGCATTTGATTTCCACTACTTCTCCATGTCGCTCGTATACCGCAAGGTGCTGAACCTCATGGCCAGTGGCTCTAATGGATCGAATTCTAAGAATGTCACTCTGTTATTGGATAAATCGGTGAATGTGGACATAAACTGATCTCCCTAGATCCACCTAGATCTAGAACAAAACAAAATAGGACATGATGCTTTCTCTAAGCTTTAATCATTGAGTTTACTATCAAACAAGAGATGAATGACATACCTTTGAATATAACTTCCTTATATCTTTGTTGTCCCTGCACCACTTCAGTGCTCTTGGGATATTGGATCTGCAATGAAACACAAACTAACCAAAGTGAAAGAAACAATAGTATATTCAATGAAAACTTACACATGTGATCAAGGAGTCATGTAATAAAATGAGAATGATTTTATGGGAAAGAAACATGCCACTGTATTATATTAAGTAAAAGTGGAAGATACAACCAAACATCCTTGATGTTGCAATGTTCCCTTTCAGTGGCCCTTTGCTCCAACACACAAAGTTGCTCCAAACTTGCACGAAGAGGATCCACAATAACTTGATGGACAGATGAATACCTCAAGCATCCATTGAAATAGAGCCCTTCACACAATTCTCAGCCTATTCCTTCATAAATTCCTTACTTGATCTTGATTTCTCTTGCTTAACCTTTTCCATGAGAAACCCATCATTATATAGGAGGAGAGATGGTTAAAGAGATTAGGATGATCCCACCAAATCAAAGAAGCCAATAGGATCCAAACCATATGGATGCCACCTCATATTCTAGAATATTCCCTTCTAGAACCTTCATTAACTTCGTCCTTTCCTTAGTCTTCAAATGCTGTCGCACCTTGTCTATAGAGTACCCTGTTGAAACTCTGCAAGCCAAGTTTAGGACAACCTACAAAAATCAAGCATTTATGCACTCTGTCTTATGTATATCCTATGACGTCCTTCTAAAAACAAATTTTGTAGAGGAGGAAACCAGTCACTTTTCTCATGAGAAAGATCCTTTTGGGAGCCTAAACACATGCTTGTAGAAACATCACCAGGGTGACCAAAATAATGCGTAACACGCTCCCTCCGGCGTCTCCTAAGCGAAAAAATCTATGAGAATCAATAAACAACTGAAGTGAAATTAATATCCCTGGTCCTATGCTTTGCGACAGTCCTTATCCAATTAATTGAAGAGGTATCATGCCCAATTCATCTACATCCCTTCAACGCACTTCCCCGCAAGGTCGACTATGAATCATGTTACTTGCGTAAGGGGGGTTATTTCTGACGAGATTTCCCACTATTAGCTGACAAGATAGGAACACTTCACCATCCTAAAAGGAGGCTACCTTGTAGCCTCGCTTCCCTTTCTCCACATCACCATACGCCTCCTTGATGCACTGGGCTAAGGAGAGATCTTATGTCTTTCCTGGGTAGAACTAGTGAGGGTCTGGTCCTTGCATGCTTAGTTCGATGATCAGGTGGATCATCGCCAGATCCATAGTGATGCACCTATCCAACCAAAGATACCCACCATGGTAGCACGATAGGAGGAGTTTAAAACATGCATTAACCTCTTGATGTCTGCCAAAGTGAGGGATCTTCATGACGTTCAAGATCATAGATCTCACAATCACCTTGATCCATGGCTGGGGAACTATCTTGGGCTTCTTCCCAGTCATCTTCATCGGGTAGTGATGTGGTGTGAGCATCGCATAATTATTCATATCGCCAAGGTTGAAATCTCTTATATTGAGAGCTGGGATCAGTCCCAACTGCGGTCCAACTACATGGATCCCTTTCGAGAGGTATGCAGTGATGAGTGTGTACTCAAAATCCTGCAGGATGCTGTCATGACTAACCATACCATCCAAGGGTGGGATGTAGTCGGGAAAGACTGATGGGATATGCTTTGCATTTGTCAAATCGTCGCGGTCCTTGCTTCTCTTCTCCATCATGGTTCAAGAGGGAACAAATCAATGTCCAGTCAAGGGGGATGCTTGCAATATGCTCATCGGAGATGCTTGTACTCCTACAAACATAAATTTCTTAGCCACGAGGTCGATCAAAATTTCTTCTACAGATTTATCTACTGCACTAAGGTTTCTCGACATGCACACTCGTAATCAAATAACTCAGGTAGGTGAATGGACATTTAAGGTAATTGAATCTATGGCAAGGTCTATACAATACAGTGTGGTATGCAATCACATCTCTGTTAGCTCGGATATCTTGGTTTGCAAAAAGTGGTCTCGGTGCAACATTCGACGGATTAAATTAGCAACATAGTAATGGATTCCTCCAATGGGAAGGAATGCCTCAATCAATACGATTCCATCCGTTATGGAACAATATCAACAGTCCAATGGCAATCCTTCTGGAAATAATTGTGGTTCTATCCGTTCCAGAGCATCATTCTAACGATTGGGACGCCTCCAACGGTCATATAGCTTCGTCGTGGCGAAGTGCCTTTCTGCATAGTTTTGCTAATCTGGTGGGGTTCAAGTTTTGCAAGCCTACCTTCTGCGAGGTCTTCTCTAGAACTTCCTACAGTTTTTCTAACTTTGCCTTCTTCTTACTGAGCTTTCTTTCCTTCCTTCCTATGATCCGAGTCTCTGGGTTCCTTTTGCCATTCTCATTCTTATTTTCTCTTAGCATAGAAACTTAGCATTGTTGAAGGTCTTTCAAAGGGTTCGAGGGTAATACTTATTTTCTTACTATTTCCAAGGTAGGTGCTCTTCTCTCCTACGTGTATAGATTCTTTAAGCCTTCCTGCATTCTTTCAACTTCAATAACTAACTCTCTTACCTTATATTGCTTCGAATTTTCCTCTTGTTCTTGTATTAGTCACTCTATTTTCTTAGCTATGAAGTCCCTTAATCCTTGCTTTCTCTATTATGTAGCTTCTTCCTCTTCTTTCCTTCGGATATGATCTTTCTCAATACGGATCTTTCCTAACAAAATTGCAAAAGGGGTGTTGTCCTCAACAAACTTAATGACTTCAAATTCTTCTACGGTCAATGTTCGATGGGAAATCATAGGTACATTAGTAGCTCTTCAACACAAGGTTATCATCTTTCCTTTAAACAATCCTATCCTTCCCAATGAAGGAATTATGTCAAGATTTCCCAAAATTTCCCAAGTGATTTCTGGCATAATATTCACATGTGTTTCCTCATCCAAAACACATTCTATGTCGAAGTCTCCTAGTATCGTTTCTATGCACTACTTCTCTTTTAGGATCTCTGGTAAACCGATGTCTCTATGCTCATCCAGGGTTTCTTTCAGCTGTAATAACATACTCTCTGATTCTTTCTGTTTTTGTAACATATCCTTAGTTTCTTGAACTTCTTCATGTTTTTCTTATCTCATGTTCATGTTTTCGAATTTAGAAATCATTCTAAGGAAATCCAAAACATCATGACCAATAGCTTTACAACAAAGACAAGTAGGACCTATACCAGGGAATTCCTTAGCAAGATGTCCCAGTCTTCTGCAGTTATACCATAGTGTCAATCCTCTCTTTCTTTTAAATGATCCCCAACCTTTCTTGTACTATGAACTGGGGTCACAACGATGGACCTGCAATATGCAAAAGTTCTTTCTAGGGTATTGCATCCACTTGTTAGTCCAAAAATTATTTCTATGCATAGGAATAACATATCTTTCACTATCTCAAGGTCAGCGGAGGCGGCTGGATGGTAAAGTCGTTCTTGCAACGAAGGTCAGGTCTTGTGCTCAAACTCGAGCAAGGACGTGGTCTAGCTGCAGAAAGCTTAACTGGGCCAAGCCCACATACCTTTAAGATCGGATTTTCACAATTCTGATATTGCGCCCTGGTAAAGAAGCCTAGCGTTCTCTCGAGCACCACCGTGGAAGCTCAAGGAGGGGAGCCGCCGCCCCCTCCTTCCCCCTCCACCTCCTTTCGAAAGTTGGTTGTAGCATGCAGCAAGAAGACGACCTCTTCAACGCCCCCAAGCTTTGTCAAGAAACTAGACGCTATTCCAGAGATTGATCTGCCACCCAAACTTCCAATGAAAGTAGCCCTTTCCCTCTCTAAATGAGGACTTGTAGTTCAGTTCATGGGTCTTTGGCCCTCAACCAGATCCACAGACAACTGGATACAGAAAAACTGGAGACCGTTGATCACAAATAGTGTTACGTGCTATATGGTCGGGAGAGGATACTTCATTTTTGAATTTATCTCTCAGGAGCATAGAGATCTGATCTTCAGAAATGGTCTGTACTTCATGGGCACCCAAGGACTCTACTTAAATCGTTGGACCCCAAGATTTGACCCTATCTCAGAAGTCCCCAAGGATGTCCCTGTCTGGGTAAGACTTCCCAATCTGTCGATTCATTGCTGGAACCCAACCTCGCTTCAAGCAATAGGGAATGGACTGGGGCACTACATTGACCGAGCAGAGCCTAGAGACCAGTACTCCTATGCGTGGATCTGTGTGGAGGTCGATCTAGAGGTAGGTCTACCTGAGGCAATAAAACTAAAGGTTGGGGACTGGCACCATTTCCAAAAGTTGGATTACGAACAGCTCCCATTCAAGTGCAGAGGTTGTCACGAATATGGCCACTTCCAAAGGAACTATCCAAAGAACCTTCCCACAGAGAAAGAAGGGGAAGAAGGCTGGCAACAAGCCCGGAAGGGGAAATCCAAAGCGAAAGGGAAAAGAAACGAACAGACAGCTTCGCCGCAAGACAAAACCTTAGGGGCCAAGGAAACTGAGAACAACTTCAGTATACTGGCAAAAGAAGTCGAAGAAGGGGAACCAAATCCAAGTAAAGATGCACAAGAAGGAGAAAAAGGAATCCAAAACTCCAAGGAGAAAGGGAACCAACCAGCAGAAGAATACGGGGAGCAACACAACTACCCCCAAAGGGTGGAAGGCAGTCAAAACATAGAGGAAGGGGAGATCTCAATAGGCAGTGACTCAAACGAGGAAAATGAGGTTTGGGTCACTCCAAAGAAAATAGGAAGAGGCAGGAAAACAAAAAAAGCTGAAAGAGACCAGGAAACCTACAAAGATGTCCTCAATGGGTCACAACCCACCATCAAGCAGCTGATCAACATTCGACATATAAGAAAGCAAGACAAAGCCTCCCAAGGAGGCCACCCCTCCCCCCAAGGTTTATAATGATCATAACCTCCTGGAATTGTAGAGGAATGGGTAGAAAAAGGAAGGAAGAAGCGCTTAAGGATATTATTAAAGCCTCGAAATCAAACATCCTCCTGCTCTAGGAGACCAAGATGAGCCAGGAAGATGCACTTAAAACTTTGTTGAACGTATGGAAAGGAAGCCAAGGAGTATCTGAAAGTGCCAGAGGTGCCTCAGGAGGACTCTGTACATTGTGGAATGCCTCCAAAATAGACCTGATCATTTCTGACACATGCATGCACTGGATTCACACCAAACTCCTTCATAAAGACTTGGGTTACCAGGTAAGTGTCTTTAATATCTATGTACCGCAACATCTAGGGGGAAAAAACATTGTTGGGAGTCCTTACAGGACTACCTTCAGCAAAATGATCTCAACAATATCATTCTGGGTGGGGATCTAAATGTAACTTAAGCTCAGGAAGAGAAGAGAGAGGGTTCCATAGTGAGAGACCCGGCTAGGGAATGGGTAGAAGACCTAGCCTCAGCCTGGGACCTCCTAGACATCAAATCGACCAAAGGACTTTACACGTGGACCAATAAGAGGATTGGTCATGGGCACATAGTAGCCAGACTGGATAGATTTCTAGTTCAAAGCTCCCTCTTGCTACTAGGACTCACAGCAATTGCAGAAATACTGCCCCACAGCGTATCAGATCACAAGCCTATTCGACTAGAAATTAAAAAAGACCAAGTCAGAGGACCCATTCCTTTCAGATTTAGTCTGACTTGGATACAAGACAAAGACTTTTTTGATCTAGTCTCCAAAACTTGGGCCAATGTTGTTAATGGCTCAGCCTTTTATGTGTGGGAGGAAAAACTTAGAAGGCTAAAAAGAGCCCTAAAGCTTTGGGCAATGATCCAACCAAGTCCAATAGCCATGCGCATAGCAGCCCAAATACATCTCGAGAGCCTCCAGTTGGAAATGGAGCATCATGAGGTCATGCCAAATACCTTGCAACAGGAGGACAGCCTACAAAGACAATGGCACAAAGCCTGCAGAGAGGAGGAAAGCTATTGGAGGCAAAAATCAAGAAGCTTATGGCTGAAAGAGGGAGACAAAAACACAAGCTATTTCCACAAGAAATAAGAAGCAAGGAAACAATACAAGGCAGTTACAGAAGTCCAAGTCCAAAATAAAACAATTGCAGATCTGGAGGGAATAAAATAAGCAGCCTTCGAAGCTTTTGAGGTGCTCTACACAGAACTGCAAAGAACAGAAATGGACCAGCAGAGGTACCCCCTCAACGTTATCCCAAGGCTCATAAATGAGGATATCAATAGAAAGTTGACAAGGGAGGTAACGTCGCAAGAGATAAAGGAGGCCCTGGATTAAATGAACCCAGACAAGGCCCCTGGGTCGGATGGGTTCACTGCCAGATTCTATCAGCAATGCTGGAATATAATAAAAAATGATCTAACCAAAATGATTAAAAAATCACAGCAGAGCAGCAAGCTAGGGGGAAGCACAAATTCATCGTTCCTGGCCCTCATCCCGAAGGATAAAGGAGCACTCTCGTTCAACTGATTCAGACCAATCTCCCTTTGCAACACAAGCTATAAAATTCTCACCAAAGTTATAGCCAAGTGACTCAAGGCACTCCTCCCTCTCATTGTTCCCAAAAATAAAGGTGACTTTGTCAAAGGAAGGCATATTGCCAATAACATCATCTTGGTTCAAGAGGCTATTCACTCAAGTGTCCGAAGGAAATACAAAGGTATGGTTATAAAACTGGACCTCGCTAATTCCTTTGATAGAGTTAGACATGAATTTTTATTTGAAGTCATGAGAAAGTTTGGGTTTGACTCAACATTTATTAACTGGATAAAAGCTTGTATCAGATCACCATGGATAGCCCCGTTGGTGAATGGGAAAGTAACAAAAATTTTCAAAGCCTCCATGGGTCTAAGACAAGGGTGTCCCCTTCCACCTCTGCTCTATGCAATCCAAGCATCAGTCCTAAGTTACCAGCTGGGAAACTCCCAAATTCACAAAAATCTCAAGGGACTAAGAATAGTGCAAGGGGTGAAAGATATAAACCATGAACAATTCGCGGATGACACTCTACTGTTGGGAGGAGTAAGTCCAATAATAGAAAAAAAAATTAAGGAAGAACTGGATGCTTATGCAGCAGTCTCTGGAAGTGAAATAAGCCAGGCCAAGAGTCATATCTATGGGTGGAATATCACGCCAAATGAGATGTTGGGAATTACAAGAATTCTAGGGATGGAAGGGCACACTAATTGGGAGGCCTTTAAATACCTTGGAATCCCCATTTTTAAAGCTTCCCCAAGAGCCTCTCACTGGAACCATCTGGTAGAAAAACTAAAAAATAAATTTTCCTCTTGGGGGGCAAACTGGCTAAACTTAGCAGGGAAGGCAGTTCTGATAAAATCTGTGGTGTCCAGCATCCCCATCTATCAAAGCTCACTGTTGTTAGCCCCTGCCACAGTAATTCAAAAAATTGAAGCCTTTCAAAGACGCTTCTTGTGGGAAGGAGGAAGGCAGGCAAAGAGAAAACTACATTTGATAAGCTGGGAAAAAACTTCAAAGCCCTTCCTGGAAGGGGGACTCAATTTTAAAAAAACCAGAGTTCAAAATCTGGCTTTGGGGGAAAAGATGCTTTGGAAGATGGTCACTGGCAAACCTTCTTGGAGCAAACGTGTGCTATGGAGGAAATATTTTAGGGGAACCAGGGATCGAAGCTTAGAGATTCCTTGTAAAGAAACGAAAGGATCCCCTATCTTCACACTCTGCAAAAAGGATCTTCCTCACTTCAGCCCCCACCTCACATGGGTGCCAAGAAATGGTAAGAAAATCAGAATCTGGAAAGACTCGATTATGGGAGACCCGCCCCTAGAGATGCGACAAGACCTCCATTGCCTCAAAGACTGGATGGATAGTCAAAACATTGTTACGCTCTCCGACATCTCAATCTGGGGGGAAGATAAGCTTCAATCTTGGCAAGGGTGGGGAGTGCCAAACAGACCTACTGCTCTAGATCAAGACTGGCGCACCCTCCAAAGATGTCTTCAAGGGAAGGCCCCTTTAAAAAAGAAAGGTAAGGATGAATGTTAAGGTCCTAACCTACACATAGGTAGATCAATGTATTCGGATGTAATAAAGGTCAATATTAATAAGACCTTTCAATAAAATAGAATAAGGCGGATGTAAGAAGACCTAATAGAATATTTCGCTTCTAGAAGGATCTTCCTCTAGATGCTTCTTTTTAGTATAAATAGGAGTCGAGGGTATGAGAACCCTAGCTTGGATATTATTGTAACAGAGCGTTTCTCGACTGGAGTTTGCCCCCTCGAAGAGGCCTGTGAACATTGATATCTGATTCAAAGTGTTATTTTTGTTGCTATTTCGTATATCGTTTCTGTGTATTGTGAAGATTATGCTGGATATTTTACTGTTATTCTATCATTTCTAGCATTTCATTTATGTTCTGCATATTTTATATATCTGGTATCTTACAAGTGGTATCAGAGCACTTTCCTTGGCAGAAATTGTGGGTATTTTTTTTTCAGGGTAGAGACGTATTCCGACGTCTTTAAGCCACAGAGATCTGTCGTTACGCGCATAAA
>ML788845.1:417202-427587 GCA_009831015.1 Picea engelmannii
GAATAAGGCGGATGTAAGAAGACCTAATAGAAGCTTCCGCTTCTAGAAGGATCTTCCTCTAGATGCTTCTTTTTAGTATAAATAGGAGTCGAGGGTATGAGAACCCTAGCTTGGATATTATTGTAATAGAGTGCTGCTCGACTTGAGCTTGCCCCCTCGAAGAGGCCTGTGAACATTGCTATCTGATTCAAGGTGCTATTTCTGTTGCTATTTCGTATATCGTTTCTATGTATTGTGAAGATTATGCTGGATATTTTACTGTTATTCTGTCATTTCTAGCATTTCATTTCTATTCTGCATATTTTATATATCTGGTATCTTGCAACAAAAGAGGATGGGGAAGGAATGCAAAGGCCTACACCACTGCAGAAGGATACCAACTCTTCAACAGTGCCCCCACTGTTATGCCTGATCCGACAATTTGGAAAGCAATTTGGCAGTCCAACTTGCTCCCAAAAATTGATCTCTTCATCTGGACCCTGGCACACAAGCGCATACAAAAAGGAGAGAACCTCAGAAGACGTGGCTGGGAAGGACCCTACAGGTGTCCCTTATGCCTTCTTGCAGAAGAAACCACATATCATCTTCTTTTAAATTGTGTTTTCTCAAAAGAAGTCTGGATAATGGCAACATGCCCCCAAATTGTCCTCAATCTTCCCCGTGATGTAAGTAGCCTTCTACTCCTCTGGGACTCTTTCTATCCCTTCGCTGTCAAAGGGAAAAACCAAGCCTTCTTTATGTGGAAAGTGTTTCCAAAGTTCATCCTGTGGAACCTTTGGATAGAAAGGAACAATAGAATCTTCAGAGATAGCCAAAGAAGTGCAGCCATAGTCGTCACCAAAATTCAAGCTCTCTTTGGTGAATAAGCTCCTTATCTCTGCACTACGATCAAGAATCATAAGCTGGATGAAGAAGAGGAGCGTTGGCTAAGCCAGTTCAAGATACAAGGTCACGAGGCTAGGAAAGCAAGTAACCCAATTAAAGAAGACATGGAGATCAGGAAAAGTAAGCAGGCTTTTACCGAATGGAAAAGTAGAATAAACACACCTATCCTCTTCTTCGATGGGGCCTCGAAAGGAAACCCAGGCCAAGATGGGGGAGGGGGGATAATTGGAAATCTCACTAAGGCTACAGCGATACACTTTTCTTTGGGCTTAGGAGTAGAGTCCAACAACAGAGCTGAGGCCTTGGCTCTCTGGCAAGGATTGATCCAAGCAAAAAAACACAAAATCCAGGACTTGACAATAATTGGTGATTCCAGAGTAATTATATAGGCCATAAATAATCACTCTGAAACTCCAAGCGTAATGCTAAATAACCTTCTCGACAAGATACGCCTCCTTCTAAGGAATTTTAAATCTTATAAAGTTCTTCATGCGTTAAGGGATTTGAATGGGGAGGTGGACGAGGAAGCTAATAGAGGCACGTTGCTGGAGCCGGGGGTATTGAAAGTGAACGAAGTGATAGCCAGCGTGGAGCTCCCTTGAATTCCGCACGGAGCTCTCTATCATACTCAATTGCAAGCTATGTCAGCAGGTAGGAAATCAGGGGAATCTCTAAGACCATAGCGCGTCAGATATTTCGTTTGGGCGAGATAACCATTCCAGTACCATGAGACGGAGCGATTCAGATATGGGGGAGACAAGAGATCTACGTGCCCATCCCCCACAAATCGTGCAGATCAAAGGGCAATGATGAGAAGGCATGAAGCAGGACTTAAGAAGAGGGTGAACCTCCCTTCTCATTCCAGTTTCAAGGCGAATTCGCAGGTCTAGCCGGGACAGAGAGGGCGTGAAGGATCCATTAGAAGAGGACAAGAAGCAAGCAGGAAGAGGCGCGATCGGGAATGGATTTATCTTCGACCGGAAAACCAAGCACAGAAGAGAGGCTAAAGGAAATGGATAAATCTTTGGAAAATCTGAAGCAACTGCTCCAGTACCAGCTGGACTTCCTTGAGAACCTGGACTCAGAAGCTGGTATAAGAATGGAACAGCTTGAGGTGGATATCACCACTACAAAGACTGGGTTCATAGAGGAGCTAGATAAGATGCATAAGGAACTAAAGAATCCACAGCAAGAATTCGAAGAAAGAATCGATCAGCTGGAAGCAAAGATGGCTCAGCTGAACAGTGACTGGAAACAAGACCCTATGAACTAATCCAGTTTACTAGCAGTCTGTCAGTAAGATCAATCCAGCAAAACGACATTTTGTATAGAAGCCATTGTTGTAAATAACTTTGTACCTGTTGAAGGTTTATAGAAGTTTCGATCAGTTTTAAAGTCTATAGCTATAGAATTAGAAGGGATTTTCAGAAAGGAAGGCACGAAGAGATTCGAGGCCTATTTTGTAATTGAATCTGTGGCCAGGCCACCCTTTTAATATAATCCATAACCGAAAACATATCTTTCACTATCTCTATCAAATTTATTATGATCAAATCTTCTTTCTTCTAGTTATGCCCTAGTTTTTAGACTAGAACAAAATCTATGAAACATACTTAAATTCATACTTACGAAGAAAAAAATTCCACTTATCTTACCTTTACGAGAGAAAAAATATTTAATATCTTACCTCTTTTCTTCAGATCAGACTTCTCTTTTTAGCACAGAGATCCACAAGTCAAGTAGAATATTGCGCACTACAACAACATATCTACGCACAAATATTTCTATTTTCTTTAGTTCCCAACTATCACAGTTTCAGGTTCCAGCAACAGAACCATTTGTTGGGACATGGGAAGACCCAGGGTTTAGCACTTCAAAAGTGCATCAACAAAACCCTAACTACCAACCCTTTCAGAAACACCTGCAAAGAAAATGAAGTCTCACCCAAGGTAGAGGCAAGGGGGGTTGTAGGACTCAAGTGTCTATAACCTAGCTAGGACACAGATCTGTGATTTCAACACATTAACAGAGCACTTTAACAAAAGTGTTCATTAAGTTATGATTCTTATTCACATTGTAGATTAAACCCTAGATACAGATCAACACAAGATCTAACCCTTACAATCTCTTAGCACATAGAATAAGCTCAAATATAACATTCATTCACATCATAAAGCACTAAGAATTCATAGCTCTATCTATCATACATCAAGAATAATGTACTAAGCAAATAGACACATAAATAACATGAAAAAAATAGCACAAAGCACATCGACACAAGATATACGTGGTTCAACCCAGTGTGGGGCTACATCCACCAACTCTTCTTCTTATTTACTAGTCTCCTTCAATCTTCTTACAGGCACAGAGCCACAGATCTCACTCTGAACTGAACAGGTGATCTGTGCATAGCACACTAGATCCAACTTCCTCAAAATTAGGTCATGGCACAAAGCCTTACACAGTCTGTGCACAAATCCTTTTACAATCACTTTCACTTATCTCTGCAAGTCTTAACATACTCTACTCATGCAATAATCCAATGACCTCAAAAATTGACCTATTCTTACATCACCTATCTACTTATTATACATTACAAAAATGGGCCTAAGCATGGGTAAACCCATGGGCCGACATCCCATACCCATTACATAAACCCAAAAAGCCCAAAAAGCCCAAAAAGCCTTCAAAATGGGCGAGATCCCACGATCTCCGCTTCACCTGGGCGCTTCGTCTTCGACTAGCCTATTGAAGTCCCAAAAATGGTCAAACATGACCAGTGTTTCCTCCAAACCTGGTCAAGGGCCAACAAGCCTATTTTATTTATTCAATAGAAGTTGTTGTTCATTGGATATATGTTGTTGTTCTTTGTATCTCTGTGTTATTGTATTCAGTATGTTATTCATTTATTTCCTCTCATAAATCTGGATCAATGGTATCAGAGTGGTCTTCTCTTCGTTTATTTATCTTCATGCATGTCCCAAACAAGATTTAGGTACAATAATTTGGGAATCAAACTAGTTGAGCTTTTGCAAGATTAGTCACGTCGAGCCCAACAACAACCCATGGGTGATGAAAATAAAGACGATGGAGTAGGAGATCCTTTTAAAATGTTTCCCGAGGAATCCCTTACATGATGAAGGAATGAAATGATGGACAACTTTGCATATATCCTTCGACGACTGCCCACAAGAGATGTGTCTTCATAAAGAATACATGCAACCCCCATTAAGGTACAAGTAATTTTTTATATTTCAATATTTGAAGGACTGATAGATGCAGAGGTCATAGATAAATGGTTGAATCTACTCGAAGGGTATCTTTTGGTCCACAATTTTTCCAACAGAGAAAATATTACTTTTTCACTCCTCAAGGTCGTCCCCGATGTTAAGGACTTGTGGGATAATTACTCTTAGAAAAGGGCCATAGAGGAATCTACAATATTTTTGGTCACCCTCACATGGGATTCCTTCAGGAATTCCATTAAAGAACAATACTACTCTATTGGAAGCTATGAGGACCGATGCACAAGATGGACCACATTGCGTCAGGAAAGGAACCAGACAATACCATATTTCACCAATATTTTCCATACCCTGTGCACCAAATTGGGTATCAAATAATATGAATGACATATGGTGCTCAAATACCATGAATGAATGCATAGATACATTCAAACATAAATGGAGTTTTTAGACGTCACATCATTAGGCGCGACTTATAGATATGCTGTTAAGATCAAGCATAAATTTAAGTAGAAAAGGTGAGACTTTGGATCTGCAAACTCCTCATAGTTGAAGAAGGGAAAAGGAGGCCCCAACCCACCAAAAAAGGGATAGAGAAAATATGGCCACTCTCAGGACAACTAGTCCAAGCCGTAACATAAGAAGGGTAATGAGAAGTCTAAGAAGGACATGTGAAAATGGTGTGGATATCATAAAATCCCTTGGCACAACACCGAATAATGATTCTCCAAGAAATCACTGGTGGTCGAGTTGAAATCTTCCAAGTCAAAGGTAGATTATGGCTCTAAATAAAATCCATAAGGAGGGAAGCATATTATTGATTCCTAACCTAGCACCACTATCCCTACCACCAAAGTCCAACCAAGCAAACCAGAATAACAAGAGGAAGGGGAACGTCTCTTTCACTCACAGATGTGAGTAAAGGGTGCTCTGCTTCATGTCAATGTCGATAGTGGAAGTCATAAGAAATTAATATCAGTATGGTCATCAAGCGGCTGGAACTATCGATGACACCACACCTACAACCCTACACCATTGGTTGGCTTCACCAAGGAAGATATCTTCACGTCATCCAAGAGTGTCGTATTCCCTATGACATCAAGCACTTCAAAGATGAGGTATTGTGTGATATTTCTCCCCATGAATTTTCTGATGTTCTTTTAGGATATCCATGTTTGTGGAAGCGACATGATGTGTATGAGTCTATACCCTACAATGTTATTATTACTTTGGGTAGAAAATTATACAGGATACCAGAGGTAGCGCCACTTACCGTTATTTCTTTAATATTTGCTAAGAAATGTAGTAAGGGAATTTCATAGACCAGGAAGTTCATCTTCTTTATGATCCATTCTCACAGTAAGAATAAGGTCACCGCCAGATCTGTCGCCTCTACACATAGCTTCTCTTTGCTACAGAAGAAATTCAACAGGATCGTGGAAGAGTACAAAGACATCTTCTCCTCACCCATCAAGGTATAGATGCACTACCAATTCAAGCATCCAGTTGGTATAACCCCAGGTGTAGCTCTTCCTAATGGACCATTCTATCGTCGCTTGTTGATGGAAACTGAAGAAATCAAGTGTCATATCTAAGAGTTGCTTCAAAAGGGGCACATCAGACCCAAATCTTCCCGTTGTGGAAGCACAATTGTATTGGTGGAGAAGAAATACGAGACCTGGCATCTCGACATTGATTACAGAGAATTAAACAAAATCACACTCAAGAACCAGTACCCAATTTCCCACATTGATGACCTTCTTGACCAACTCAATGGGGAAAAATTCTTCAACAATATTGACCTAAAGTCCGGCTAACACCAGGTTCCCATTGAACCAACTAATCTATGGAAGATAACTTTAAAATCTAAATAAGGTCTCTTCAAATGGTTTGTTATGCCCTTTGGCTTAAAAAATGCACCAAGCACTTTCATGAGGTTGATGGATGATGTATTGAGACCCTTGAGAAACTCTTTTGTGGTGGTATATTTTGATGAAATCCTCATCTTCAACAGAACTTGGGAGGAGCACATGCAACATATTCAACAGGTTTTGAGCACTTTGTGACATCACAAGATATATTCCAACTTGGAAAAATGCTCCTTTGGCATGAACAGGGTTAAATATTTGGGCTACATTGTTGATGAGCATGGGTTACATGTGGATATAGATAATATCCAAGTCATCCGTGACTGGCCAGCCGCGACCACACTAACTGAGATTTGGAGCTTCTTGGGACTTGCCAACTTCTATCAACAATTCGTGTTGGTATTCTCCCATATTTCATGGGCTCTCAACCAAGTGACCAAGGGAAGTGGCATGGAAAATTTCGCATGGGGGAAGGAACAACAATGAGCATTTGATGATATGAAGCATCTCTTGTGAAAAAACCATTTGATATTGAGATTGATGCATCTGACTATGTTATAGGCATAGTTCTCACTCAATACAGTCATCCAATAGCATACAATAGTGAGACACTCTCAGATACCATCTGAAAATACCCCACCTATGAAAAGGAAATTTATTCCATTTTGAAAGCCTGTTGTCAATGGAAACATTACATTCTGGGAAATGAGACAATCATCCACAATGATCACAAGCCTCTGCAGTTCATACAGACACAAGAAAAGTTGTAGAATGACTGCCATAAAAAATGGTCCACATACCTGCAACAATTCCATCTCAACATGAAGTATAAGATAGGGAGAGAAAATTGTGTCACTAACTTCTTCAGTCGACCTCCGATGGCCACACTCACCATTGTGATCCATTCTTGTGGATATGAGGCATTTGAGTGGCCCCAAATTTATCAGCGAGATCCTAACTTCACCACCACCTATAATCTCTTGGGTACATGTGCAAATGTCACCAATTTTAACATTCATGATGGACTATTATGCCATATGGGCCATATTTGTGTTCCTGCAAGCGAGCATGCAAAGATGATTTGAGAGGCTCACTACATTTGGATGGAAGGACATTTTGGCGTGGAGAAAACTATGGTCGTTCTAGAGAAACCTTTTTATTTTCCAACACTTTGAAAGAACGTCAACAAGTATATCATATCTTGCACTTCACGTTCCATTACCAAGCTAGAAATAAAGAAGCAAGGATTATAAACCCCTCTTCCTACTCTCGAGAGGCCTTGGAAATCCATATCAATGGATTACATGTCTGGCCTTCTGTCCACCAAGAAAGGCAATGATTGTGTATTTTTGGTGGTTGATTGGTTTTCGAAGATGGCCATTTTCACAGCCTGCAAGAAGAGCATCACAGGGATAGATACTACCAAGCTCTTCTTCGAATGAGTGTGGGTCTATTTTTGGATACAACATACCATCATCTCTGATCAGGAAAACAAGTTCCTCAACACATTTTGGTCGAGTCTCTAGTCATTGTTGGACACCAATCTCACTAAATAAACTTCCTTCCACCCTCAAACCGATGGCCAAATAGAGGTCATCGATTAGATGATTGTGCACATCTTACGCATGCATAACTCTAAGAATCCACGTACATGGGATGGGAGTCTTCCCTATGTTCAACACATCTACAACAGGGTTTTATCGGACTAATCAGTAAGTGCAGACATAAACAGATCTCCCTAACTTACAGAGGAAGCTAGAACAAAGCAAGACAAAATACACACTTCACCTTAAATTTCATTGACATATAAACTAGTTTAGAGAGGTACACATGACATACCTTTTAAATAACGCTTGATTCTCGCTAGAGTTATCCTTGTAGCTCCTTATTTGATTTTGCGAGATGGTGAACCTGTTTTAAGAAGCACAAACCAACAAAGAGGGAAAACAAAGATATATATGTTTCTACGAATTCTATGTATAAGATCAATGAGTTATACAATAAAAGTTAAGACACCTTTATAGGGAAGAAATGTATTGCTGCATTATATTATGGCTCTTTTCTCCAACACACACACATTTTCTCCAAATGCCTTTGATGAAGAAGATCCATAATGTGACTTAGAGAACTAAAGCAAAGTTCTCAAGCATAATCTATAGTATAACTCTTCATGCATGTGCAAGTCCTTGCAAACCTTAGCCTATTCAACCTTATCCTTTTCCATGACAAATCCATCTTTATATAGTTTGAAAGAGAGATGGATGAGGAGATTAGGATGATCCCACTAAATCAAAGAAACAAGTAATATCCAAACCGATCGGAGGCCACCTCATCTTCTAGAAGATTCCCTTCTAGAACATTCATGAATTTTGACTTTTCCTTTCCTTTAAGAATCATCACACCCTATGTATAGGTAGCATGGGACAACGTCATAGTCCACTTTTAGTGCAGAGTGCGAAGATCAGGCATTATCGCACCCCATGCATATAGCAGGGTGCGACGACCTTCCTTGTTATAGTTTTTCAAAGAGGAAAGCAAACCACTTTTCTCATGGAGAAAGTTTATTTTAATATTTTCAGGGAACATAAACACATGTTGTCAGTTAATCACTGAGGTGACCAAAATAATGTGTAATAGAATGCCCCCCAAAGTATGAAGTTGGAACTCGTGAGAGTTGAAATACTTTGTAGAATGTGTGTGTCGAAAAAAATGAGTGCATTGATCGGGAACCTGCAAACAATCAAGCATCTACATAATAACATACCATCTTCTGAGGTAGGAATTCCCATACTCATACTACAAGTGACTCTAATCATAAGTGTCAAGTGAGTCATGGACACTAAATATACATTGTGGATTCATGTCATCATGATTCAACATAGCCACCAGGGATACACTGTGGATCTATGCTCTAAAAGAATTCAAATTCAGACATAGCCATGAGACATACACAATGGATCTATGTGTCATTAAAAACTAATGAATACTCCGTCGTAACCTGGAATAAGATGATGAGATCCCGGGTCTTCATTTCTATCGTCTCTAAGTAGGAATATAGCCATGTGATTACAGGTGTCAAAGTCGAACATGGTAGAAACCACTTGATTACCAGTCATTAATGAAAATTGTTAACAAGTGCAAGGGAAATCACCATTGATGTTAATGACTCCCAAGGTACTCTAAGACAATCCAACGAATGTGAAAATGAGTTGAAGTAAAAAAATCAATGGAATATTCCAATCAGGGGTCAATGATGTGAACCCACTGTTAAAAGAGAAGAAACCTTCCATTGAGTCATGCAAGTTCTAAGGTACTAAATGATTTCCATATCTTGTTCCTGGATAATGAGTTAAAGTCGATAGGAAAAGACTTGTCATAGGAGGGCCTTGATGTGTCTCCCATAAATAATGTGAAATATGTAACATATTTGAAGTAGATCAGAGTATGAAGTGATTTGGAACTGACTCAGGGAAGGCCGACATGGTGGAAAATTTATAACTACTGATGGTCGACTCGATAAAAGTCCTGTTTAGGTTGGAATTCTCTTGAACATATGGACGACACGATAGTTGTCTTGGAAGTATTGACTCAAGGATGACCCAACATATGAACTTTTGGATGGTCAAACGAGAGAAAAATGGATTTCTCTCTATGGCCTCAAGTAGGCACCTAGAGATTGGTATGCAAATATGGATTCTTACTTGCTTTCACATGATTTTGTTAGATGTAAATCTGATTCCAATGTTTAAATGTTGAGGACTATTGACTCTGTGATGATATTAATACTCTATGTTGATGATCTTTTGATCACTGGTAGCTCTGCTTCAGCCATTGATTTGGTTAAATATATTTTGCATGACAAGTTCTCTATGATGGACATGGGTCCACTAAACTTCTTTCTTGTTCTTGAGATCAGTCGGGATGCTTTCAGAATCAAACTTTCTCAGGCTAAGTATGTCAGGGATATTCTGGATAGATTCCACATGACAGACTGTAAGTCTGCACCTACACCCTTCTTATCTTGGATCATACTTGAGGATGACGGGGATACACCATTAGTGGAAAACACTTTATATCGACAGTTGGTTGGGAGTATTTTGTATCTCACCCACACCCATATTGATATCTCGTATTCAGTAGGAGCAGTTTCCATATACATTCAGGTGTTAGGGCTAAAAATGTACTGGTAATTTTTGAACATTTTCATCAATTTGTATCTTATTTGTTGTTAAGGTCCTAACCCTCACATAGGTAGATAAATGTATTCGGATGTAATAAAGGTCAATATTAATAAGACCTTTCAATAAAATAGAATAAGGCGGATGTAAGAAGACCTAATAGAAGCTTTCGCTTCTAGAAGGATCTTCCTCTAGATGCTTCTTTTTAG
>ML788845.1:440076-450762 GCA_009831015.1 Picea engelmannii
TCCTTTCATACTGCAACAAAAATGACACCATTTATGGCACTTTATGGATACCACCCTCCTTCCATCACTTCTTCTCTAAAAGAAAAATCTAAGGTTCAAGCAGTGGAAGATCACATCGAGAATCAACAACAAGTTATCCAAATTTTAAAGGACAACCTGACCATGGCACAGAATCGCATGAAACAAAAAGCAGATCAACATCGTAGTGAAAGAAGTTTTGAAGTAGGGAATTGGGTATTTTTTAGACTACAACCATACAAACAGATGTCCCTCAAGCAAGCCAAGAAGGATAATAAATTATCACCAAAGTACTATGGCCCTTATAAGGTGTTGCAAAAGATTAGTACTATGGCATACAAATTGGAGCTGCCTGCATCTTGACGAGTACACCCAGTTTTTCATGTTTCATGCTTAAAGAAGGTTATAGGAGACAAGATCCCAGTTCAAACTATATTTATAGAACTTGACGAGGAAGGAAAAATCATATTGGTGTTACACATCAAAATTACTCACTTTGATAGTGTTGCAAGTGTCGTCATTACAAGTGTCGCAAGTGTCGCATTTTGCTCACAAGTGTCACAAGTGTCAAGAAAAGCATACTGCCATGATGCCTATGTCGTGCCTATAACGACATGAGAAGCACACTTGACACACATCAAACACTTGATTTGGAAGAGGAGGAATGGTTAACTAGGCTTATGAACCTCTTCCCATCTGAAAGAACCACAAAAACTGAGTTTTTGGAGGTGAGCGCTCCCCTATACCTCTCTCAGGAGTGTTGGCGCTCCCCTATACACTATATGGGAGCGTTACAACACTGTATCAGCCCTTTTGAAGGAGCGTTCCTACTCTCAGGAATGTTGACGCTCCCCTAAAGCCTACTTGGGAGTGCTATAACGCTCTGATGGCCCTTTTGAGGGAGCGCTACCTATTCTGGGTAGCATTTGGTTTGTTGAGATGAATGGGGGGAAGGTATTTTCAATCGTGGAAGGAAGTTGGATTCGAATCCCTAGTCCAGCCATGATCTTAGGGGAGATCCCTAACTCAAGGAGGAAAATCCTCAACTCACCCCAATGATATCTCAAGTGGTTGAGCCTCTCCAAGGCTATATAAGCAATCTTTCTCATGGTGAAAGGGAGACCTGGAGGGAGAATCATACCAAACTTATGATCTCATAAGTGATATTTGGAGAAGGGATGAGAAGCATGAAACCTATGATCTCATAGGAAACACACAGTGAAGTGGAGGCTAATCAGCGAAGCTATCGTCATTCTGATCGTGGAGCTTTTGAGCAAGGGTTAGGCAAGGAGAACTTGACAAAACTGCTACATTCCATCTATGGCTGTAAGTAACGTTTTGTCCTCATTAATGTGATATGCTTGGCTTGTTTATTTCTAATTTGTGTTTGACATTACATTAATTTGTCTCTAAGTAGATAGGTCTACTTTGAACTAATCTCGATAGAATAGGAAGTGGTTGTACTTTGTTTGTCTACAGGGCTTATCGAGGAGCTCAAGGTTGGAGTTCAACTCGGAGCGTGCAGGGACAAACACTGGTAAGAGGTACATATTTCCTCCTTCCTCTTCATGCATTAGTTTGTGTAGACCTAAAAGGAAGTCAGTGACCATGATAAGCACTTTCTTTCTTAGAGTTAAGAGTCTATCTCTTTGAGGAGATCTACCTATCCGCAGGAAGATTTTCCTTCAACAGAAACTGACGATTCCACTAGGGAATCGAATCAAAACTTTTGGTTTTGATTTTTCCTCATAGACCTTCTCTTACCCTTTGTTATTTCAGACCTTGTTCACCTCATATGTTTGATTTCATATGTTGATTGACTCTTTACCCCATCACATTCATCTTGATTGCCAAAATTTGACTGAAATTTTGGGTTTTTGGACAATTTTGTGAGTTTTTTGAGCCTGGCGCCCCTGTGCCCATGTTAGCCTAGCACCAGGACTCCCTAGAAGTGTTAGATAGATCTTTATAATGCTATGGTGTCCCTTACACTAGAGCGCCAACCTCTCCTTTGTCAAATTACCTTCCAAAATTGCATTTTCTGAGTTTCAGACCCTGTTTTTTCACTTGCTGAGATTCTTTGTGATTCAATGCTTCTTCCTATTGAACTTTGACATCCCTCCTTCTAAGAAATAAGAACTTTTTTTTTCAAAGTTGGTGGCGTTCTTCCTTATTTTTGAGTTTTTTGTTGTTGAGAGCTTGAAATCAATCCAATGTTTTCTTCTCTCCTATTCGACTGAGCGGGAACTCTGGTGAAGGGCATCAGGAATCTGTGAACCATCTTATCTGGTTCTTTGAAGTCATCGTTCTTAAACATCTCTCTTTTGTGTGAATTGTTTGATTTTTCTTTGTTATCTTTTGTCTTATGTTTGCTTCTTGTTTCAATCATAGCAAGAGGGTGTGTGTCATGTGTGCGAAATCTGATCATTCTTGTCTGAATCTCCTTGATCTGAAAGGGTAGTTGGTAGGAGAAGTTTTTTGCACTGAATTAATCATCATTTGCATACAAATGACAAAGATACATATTAGTGATTGGTTTTCATATTAGAAGGCGTTTTTGAAAATGTTTTAGCATTGCATTAGATTCGATTGAGAACCGATTGATTGAAGACGTTTCATATTAGTGTTTGAAAGTGAAAATGACTCCTTCTCTTTCCCTTAAATAGGCGTTCATTGAAAAGAAACGATTTCTTATCATATTCTATGCATCTTTTTGGGAATTGAGTCATCATTCCATCAGTTTCACTTTCGTGCACCCTTTGAGTAAAGAACAGCTATAAAACAAATGCTAATTAAAAATTATCTAGAACATTTTTGTTTTTAGGCTCTTCCACCAACAGTAGACTAGGGTTAGCACTTTGGATTAGGCTGTGAGTACAAATCTCCAAAGTTTTCAAAACAAACATTAGCATCCTGAGCTAGGGAGAGTCAAATCCAATTGTCATATTAGTTTTATGGGATCCCCCTCTCACACAGGGGTTACGCACGAGGTCACATTCGGGCGAATTACGGAGATTATTCCTCCATGGTTCAATTGTTTGTAGTGGTCGGATTGTATATTGGGGGTCGCTTGGAGGTATACCCATGATTATGTGTGGAAGCCTCTCGAGTTGATTTCGGACTTGTTATCCTACCCATACGTTTCGGATCGGACTGTCGACTGTACCCCCCCAGGGACTCACTGCGAATTGGTGTCTTTAGTTGCCATAATCTTTAGGTACTTACACAAGGTGACGGTGAAGGGAAGTCTCACTATACCTGGAACAGACATTGGTCAAACTCACTCGGGCTCCTTGGAGGGTAAATCCACAATTACTGCGTGGAAGCTTGCACCAAGGTGAAAGTTCATTAAGCAGGTCGCCATTATAACTGTTCCACCATTTCCTAGCCCCTTCTTGACTTGATCACGCGATGTTGGATTTCATCACCAACTAGTACGATCATCGAGAAAATTTTTGTTTGCTTGGTTGATTCCTAGATTTTATTAGTGTATGTTGTTTCTTTTTGTTAGTTGGCCCTAGATTTTCAATGTGTTCTGTTATTCTCCACAATTGAGCCCATAGACGATAAAGGTCTTCGTCGATCATGTAGGATGCAAGGGCTACTTCTGGAAGTCTATTAACCCTTACCTCCTAACCCTCCAGAAGACAACTACCGTAGAGAGGTAGAAAAACAATCTGATGCTGGAAGTGCTATTGTTCCTCCGCTAGATAACTTAGAAGGCACTTTGGCCACGGTTGAAAATCCCACTACAACTGTGTCAATAACTCTTCTTGAACCACTTTTGGTTCGTTTAGACTCCCTTGGGAACATCATAGACGAAGAGATCCCACGATTACTGCAGAGGATCTTTACCAAAACATATATGGGATCCACAGAACCCATCTTTGGTGATGAGTATAGGACTCTTGTTCGTCCTAGCACCGCAGTAGAAACCAATCCCACACCTGCTCATTCTGTATGGAGGACTTTATCAGGACGCGATCTCTATGAAAATTTCGAATATATTCGACAACCCTTTCAACCTCATGACCCTCCTAGTGAAACAGGACCATCCGGTCAAAAAATGAATCACCCAGTCAATCAGGTTATTCACCCTACTACTACACCAACACAAGTCCATCCTAATGCTGGACTCATCACCTCTACTCATCCCCAAAGCACTTCAATCTCTACCCCCATTTCTACAAGCTTTTACTCTACAGCTCCACATGTTCCACATGATCCTGTTGGGACATCTTCTCACCCGAGAACGTAGACCCCTACTGGCCAAACACAATCGGCTGGAGGGTAACCACCATCCAATGAAACTTTCCCTCCTGGAGGACTACCTTTCCATGGCAGGCCTACCCCTCCTGGGGGACATCCCACTTTTCATGCTCCTCCTGGAGGGCAACCTCCGTTTTCCATTCACACCCCAGTCGTAAATCCACCGCTGGCAAGGGGGAAACCCTCGTTTGCTGGAAACCCTTCACAATCTTGGGGAGTATCTTTAGGAGGCATTTTTACCCAACCCCACATTGGGGGGCACTTGTATAATAACCCACTAGGAGGAGTATCCAATCCTGTCCCTTTCAAAACATCTTACGGGAAATCTTATCCGGGCAGCATCCCAAACACCACATGGAGTTCTCCGAGACCATAGTCTTATCCTCCTCCTGGGCCTCATGTGTATCTACCTCCAAGATCTACTCCTTACCATTCTCAAGGGAAAAATGTTTATCCTCCTCACGGGCAAATAAATCACCCGGCCTATAATGTTCAGAACCCACCGAGTTATGCCAATGTTTCTCATGCACCATCGAATCCTTCTTATCCTGGCCAACAACAACCATATGTAGGAGGACCTACTAGTTACAACTATCCACCTAACCTAGTCTATGGTCCTACTGGTGTTCCTATGCCGCACCGGTATCATTCGCAAATTAACCGACAACTACCTTTCCTTGCGACTTTGGATCTCCCAGACTTGTCTCGGTTAACTAATGATCCTATTTCTCATTCACCGGTTTGGCCAGTCATTCTAGCTAAACTTCCTTCTGATATTCCGAAATTTGACGGAAATCCTAACGAATATTCGAACAACCATGTGATGAATTTCCATTTGTAGTGTTCATCAAACTCCCTCATGGATGATTCTATACGTTTGTGTCTTTTCCAGCGAACACTTATCAGTTCAGCAGCAAAGTGGTATATTGAATTACCATGTGCTTCTTTTCATGATTTCAATTCCCTTGCCATGTCTTTCCTCACACACTTTCAACTGCCTATTCGCTACAAGACAGGTAGTGAACTCTTGACCTCCCTTCGTCAAACTAACTCCATGCATATCTCTGACCATATTCATGAGTTGAGGCAACGACGAAGGATGATCAAGGCAGTCATTCCTGACATACTATTGGTGGAATGGTTTACTAAATCACTGTTACCCTCGATCGCTTGCGATGTCTCTATGGGTGGTGCGGTCACAGAGGAACAAGCCATCGCTCGGGCTCAGTACTTAGATTTGGTTTATTCCCAATCTGGTACTTTGTATGATTTTCTTCCGAATGCTGCTCGAGCTAATACCGATCCTTCCAAGCCATCATCCTCATCTCACGCAGATGGTGTTATCGGTTCCATCAAAGCTCAATCTTTTTACAAATCAACTACACCCTCCTCTACCTCCTCCCAAACTCAGATCTCTAAGGTGAATGCAGTTCAATCTGCCCCTTCACAACAATCCATAGGTAAGAAGAAGACAAAGAATAAATCAAAAAATAATAATGAACAACCCAAAAATCAAACACCTTCTACCAAAAAACAACCACAACAGAAATTGAAATTCCCATGTATCATTTGTGGTGACGATCACTACACTCGAGATTGTGCACTTCACAATGAAGTGGCCAAAATTTTCCAAGGGAAGTCACAACCTGTTGTGCTTACTCAACCTTTTCCACAGCAATAATCCATGGTTGCTCAAACCCCCTCTCCTGGGGGCAGTTCTAGCGATCCTAATGATGAGGCCTCGTCAAGTGCACATATTTATATGTTTAATGGGATCAATTTGACCACTCGCTCTAAGACATACGACACACCGGGTAACCCTGACAAAGGAAAAGACACTAACGATACCGGTACTTTACCGGATCCATTATCATCCGCAGTTAGTCTTCTATCAGTTAATCCTCCATCTGGACCACTCCAGATTGAGAAACCCATGTTTGACTCTATCTTACGCCCTCCTAAGAGAACTATACGTAAAGCTACCTTTAATCCTAGTTCACGTCTCTCCTAAAACTACAACATTGTTGAAGATTTGGCTCAAGCACTGTGTGCTATGTTTGCGTTAGAAGTTCTACAGCACTGCCCCAGTCAACGTAGAATGCTCTTGGCTGCTCTTGGTGTTGTTGATCCTGAATCGTCCAATCAGATCATGTTTAACCTGGATAATTATGCGTCTCGACTCTCCCACCAACTTGATTTCCAAATTGATGTTGTTGTTCACAATCAACAAATCCATCAAACTATTATGGATGAGGGAGCCTCAACTTGTGTCATGTCTTTAGCGTGTTGGAAAGGTTTAAAATCACCAGCACTCAACAAATCCCCAACAATGTTATGTGCCTTCGACGGGAAAGGTTTTCATCCCCATGGGCTTTTACAGTCCCTGCCCATCCAATTGGGTGGCAAAACTGTTATTGTTGATGTCGAGGTGGTCGATGCTCCCCTCGATTACAACTTGTTACTTGGAAGAAGTTGGTTTTATGCTATGACTGTCGTTGCCTTGTCAGTTTTCTGATGTGTCCAATTTCCTCATCAGGGCAAAATTGTCACTGTTGATCAGTTGGATTTATGCATGACCGATGCTCACGTTCCTGCTACCAACAATATTCCTTTCTTGGGAGACCACAGGATCACGTATGAAAGTGTTGGTGTTGGCTTACTAAGAGATTCTAGCCTCATGGGTACCTTCCCTACACCACTTCCACTGACTACCCATCATATTGCCACCGTCGATATGATTTTGACCACGGCTTATCAATCTTTGGGATCATCTGACCCTTGGATTGTACCTTGTCCATTGGAATTCTATGCACTAAGTGAAACTGTGCCACTTAGTCTAGCCAAAACGTCATACATTTCTCTCCAATCCGTTTCTCCCTCATCAGATGACCAACATCTATTGGCACCTGACGTTTCCTCGATGCAATCACGGTTGAGTTTCTTATTGTCTACAATTGACTGCATTTCCCCAATTTTTCCTTTTGATGAATCTATTCCGGAAATGTTTCGCATTGACAAGTTACCTTGGGATAATAATTGTCACCAATCCTCTTTTCTTCCCCCTCATGAAGAAATTTGGGCAGATATACAATCTATCTCCCCTCCTGGTGTTGATTTTTCATCATCTCCCATGATTTCAACTTCCGACGATTTGGATCTGGTAGTGGACATGGTGATTTCTTCGGTAGGGTTATTGGAGCCTGATCTCCTTACTCCTATCGCGACCCTCAACATGTGTTCCTTCTCGAGTGATTATCTTCCATCCAGCGAAGATCTCCTAGAGGCCATGACCGATTTTTGTCCCTTGACATGGTATCCTTCCAAAACGTTCTTCTCTTGGAAGCCATGATCAAGAAGTAGTTACGAGCATAGTTTCTCTTCTCTGTGGCAAGCTCGTTAAAAAATGAAATAGAGGCCCTGAGCATAGTTCTTTTCTGTGTCAAGCTCGTTAAAAAATGAAACAGTCACCTCTCTTGAACCTTCTTTTCATCCACCCTTCTCCTTTTTCTCATCTACTATAGAAATTGGTGATGACCTCTGAGCCGGTGAATGAATTGAAGCTTGAAGGGCATGTCTCCAGCCTTTGATGATCATTCTGGAGTTAAGCCACTAGATTTCATGCTGGGGGCATACCAAGCTTAGTCTTTGTTCTTTCTCGTGCTCGTAAATACATGAGAATGCATCAGTGTAGACTTTTATCTCTTTTTCAGACCTGTATGGATACACGAAAAAGGAACCCCCTGGAGTCTCCTTTAAGCTCTTTTCAAACTCTCTAAACATGAAAAGATTGTCGAGTGATCTTGCTTCCTTTTCCACTCATTAAACGGTTTGAAAGGGCGTCTTTCGAGGGATAATTTATCTCTTTTTTGGCCTCGTGAGACTAACATTACGAAAAAGGACAACATTGGAGTCGTCTTTAAGTTCTTTTCAAACTCTCTAAAGATGAAAAGATTGTCGAGCACCTTGTTCTCTTCACGCTCGTTAAAGTATTTGAAGAAAACATCTGTTGAGAGATAGTTTATCTCTTTTTCGGTCTCATCAGACTACTTTACGAAAAAGGAACTGAGAGAGCTCTTTTTTAAGTGTTTTTCCAGACTCTATAATCATGAAAAACCTTCGAGTTTTCTGTCTTTGGACTCGTTAAAACAAACATCGACAGGCCCATACGGGACCAAACTCTTACTTCTTCTAGTTCGTTAAAAAGGAAGAGGGACTTACCGAAGGTGAGTCATATTGAGCATGTGTTACCCTCCTCGAGCTCGTTAAATTAAAAAGAGGTACTTGTCTATCTAGATGGGGGAAAAAATTGAAAGAAGCAAGCCAAGCAGTTTTTGAGAACATTACCAAGTAACTCTTAGAGTCACCCTTGAACACAACACTTTTTCTTTTGCACACATTATAATCCGTTGAACCTCTGCACTGAGCCAATCCTTTGAGTTTCTTTCACTCCCTTGGATCACCTGACGTAAGTCACAGAATCCACTACATCATCAAGTTTTGTTCCATGTCATGTTTCTGCTGTTGTGCCTCAGTGTTCAAGGGAAGCATCCGCCTCGAGAGTCAGTCAACACAAATATCTTGTCTCAATACCCGTGTCAGTCCATGTTCATTTGATCTACCAATTACATCTCTGTGTCCATTTCATGTCGTTGATGGGGGATACATCAAGGCCCTCCTTCAACGAGTCTATTCCTGTCGACTTCAACACATTATCCAAGAACTAGATTTAGAAACAGATTAGTACTTTGGGACCTGCATGCCTCAATGGCAGGCCTCCTCATGTCCAACAGTGAGTTTACATCATTGACCTCTGATTGGATGATTCCACGGATGTTCAACTTCATCTCATCCATTCACAATCGTTGGAATGTACTAGGGTACCTTGGGAATCATTGACATTAATGGTGATTTCCCTCGCACTTTGTAATGATCCCAAGCCATTATGCAAGGATCATCAATGTTTTGGTGTCTTTTTAAAACTTTTTCTGAGTGAGGTATTTCGTCAAACACTTTGTTGATCTACCTTTTAGATGTGTTTATATGTGTGTATGCAGCAAATAACAGAAAGAGATAACCATGGAACATACCTCAACCATATGCAATAATATAGACAAGCCAAAACATCTCAATTCTTATTTATTCATAAAATAGAGAAACCTGCTACAATGAAGATGTCGATCTCGAATGCTCAACAGATGGCCAAGAAGATAGACAATAGATAAAAGCTGCTACAAAATGCTCCCGCTAATACAAAATATGTCTCCAAAGGCTGAATAAGAAATGAAGATCAATACAAGCAGATCTGAATGCCAAACTCTCCAGCTGAAGAATGCCACGCCCCAATAGAAGGCTGAAACCCTCAATAACTCGGCCTTGCTGCCAAAAGTGTCCAATCACCCTAAGAAATATGCCAACTGATAGATCGGGTGATGGTAAGAACAACCCAGGTGACCAAATCTCCAAGATCCCTCTCAATCTCTATAGATCTGAAATCCCCCACTGAATGGTGCACCCCACTGGATGAATGAAATACTAGATAATTCGGCCCTGCTGCCAAAAGTGTCCAATCACCCTAATAAATATGCCAACTAATAGATCGGGTGATGGTAAGAACAACCCAGGTGACGGAATCTCCAAGATCCCTCTCAATATTTGTAGATCTGAAATCCCCCACTGAATGGTACGCCCCACTAGATGACTGAAACCCTAGATAATTTGGCCCTACTGAAGGAGGCCTCCAAATGCTCTGAAACTCTCCAGAAATATAGATCAGGACACTGCAAGTCACTAGGTAAAGTCTCAGGGTCATATCTGGAGTGTAACCCCTCCAAACGGACTAGATCTGGATCTCAAAAATGCCCTCCTTCTCTTCAATTCGCCCCACTGCTCAAGAAATAATCTGATCCATAAAACTGTCTCAGCAAGCACTAGATCTGATGTCCAAGGACCTGCAATGAAAACCCAAGAGATAGAATCCTCAACGGCCCTGCCAATCTCCTACAACGAATCTCTCTCCAAAGATGTTGTGCCCCTCTTGCTGGAATCCCTGAACTGGAGCGCGCTCTCTCTATCTGCACATGAAACTGATGTAGAATCCTCCTGCAACTGAGTAGATCTAGAACTAGAATGGTGTGGGAGAGTATTGCATCTCCGAGACCAATCTTGGGACAAGATAGGTGGAATCTTTCACCACCGAATCGTCCTCTAGGGTTTGCTATGTCAAAACCCTCAAAACCCCCAATATTGGGCTCACTACCTAGAAGCCAGAAATCAAAATAAGATCATACATGAATGCCTGAGAAGAGGCCCTTGCCTTTCCTTTATACTTTTTGGCTCACCTTGTCCCTCCAAAGTGACTTTCATTTTATTAATATTTAATTAATTAATTAAATCACTTTA
>ML788845.1:469223-533987 GCA_009831015.1 Picea engelmannii
TTAACCTATATCAAATATATGCCCATCTCCTATATCAAATAAACACATATGCCCTCAAATCCAATGCCTTATTAACCTATATCTATATCAAATAAACACATATGCCCTCAAATCCAATCAAATCCAATGCCTTATATCAAATATATCAAATATGCCCATCTCCTATATCAAATAAACACAAATATATCAAATATGCCCATCTCCTATATCAAATAAACACATATAAACACATATAAACACATATGCCCTCAAATCCAATGCCTTATTAACCTATATCTATATCAAATAAACACATATATCAAATATATCAAATATGCCCATCTCCTATATCAAATAAACACATATGCCCTCAAATCCAATGCCTTATTAACCTATAGGAAATATATCAAATAAACACATATGCCCTCAAATCCAATCCAATGCCTTATTAAGCTATATCTATATCAAATAAACACATATGCCCTCAAATCCAATGCCTTATAGGAAATAAAGGCATATGCCCTCAAATCCAATGCCTTATTAACCTATAGGAAATATTAACCTAAATCCAATGCCTTATTAACCTATAGGAAATATTAACCTATAGGAAATAAAGGCATATGCCCTCAAATCCAATGCCTTATTAACCTATAACTATATCAAATAAACACATATGCCTTATATCAAATATATGCAATGCCTTATTAACCTATAGCTATATCAAATATATGCCCATCTCCTAGTAATATCTAATAAACACATAATTCGAGCTACTCCAATGCCTGAGTGCACAAGTCACACACCAAATAAACACACAAGTCAAGCAAGCTCAGCGCAAGAGCCGAGACTGATAGACAATCCTCATATCTCATTGAATAAAACGAGAGATAAATAGTGTTTATAAATGCCGCAAATTCTAAATTCCTGAGAAATGTGGGATATGTCCCACAAATATTTTTTTAAATAAACACTGGTTGCCAGGGGCATTGCGCAGGTGCTTTAAGAATGAAGGTAGCTTGGGCTTCAATCTGCAGTGTCGAGGTGTCAACGTTTGATATTTTCCATTATGCATCTGAGGCGCCAAGCTACAGGGGATCAAATATTGAGATCAAATCTACATGGAAAAACAAGAGTCAAGAAGCAGTTGTTTAGTAATGATAGAGTCAAAGCAAATTTTGCGGAAAACACGCAACGCATATGTCCAAACCCGTATGTGCTCAGCTGTCAATATTTATATAAATAATTTCTCTCATGACAGGCGTCAAAACAATGGCTCTCATTTCCTCTGAATGAACTCGTCTCTTGATCTTCGAGGGCGGCTACCTGATCTTCCTACTCGCCTTATCGTTGTTGTTCACGACCGTTGTGGTCTTCACCGTGGCCTGCATCTACACAAGCAAGCAGATCTCTTACGCCAAGGTCATGAGCGTGGTGGCCAGGGTCTGAAAACACCTCATACTCACTTTCCTCTGGTACTTTCTCATGATGGTCGCATACAACACGGCCGTGCTCATTGCTCTCGTGAACGTAATCGTGGCCGTGGGCAGCAACAACTCGGTGGTCTTCGGGCTCTGCCTGTGGGTACGCTAGTTTATGTGAATTTGATTGGGCTGCTGGTGCAAAACGTGCTTTGTTATATCTACAAGTCCTATCATCTCTAGAGCATTGATAAATCGGCGTTTTCAGATCACCTGGAGGAGTATCCAGGGGAGTATGTGCCTCTCAAGAGTAGAAATATTCAGATGGAGAATTTGGGTGATTAGAATATAAATCTCTCACGGATGAAGGTTATCTGATTGAACAGTCATGACCACCTAATAGCACAATACGAGCCATAGCTCGTAGACATATTAGATCCATCACATTTCTTGGCCTTGATTCTGCTAGAATTTACAGTGGCTCTTGGGATACGAGCATTCGTATCTGGGATCGAGCTTCTTTGAAGTGTGTGAAAAATCTTAGGCATAGAGATTGGATATGGTCACTGGTTCTGAGAGGTCCACACACAAAACACGAGAAGAAAAAAATAGAAATCTTGCTATTTTTCTAAGGGAGACATCTTCACCTTCTTCCTCCAAAGAAGATGACTGATGAACAGGAGTTTGCTTTAGTTTTGGTATCAATTTTGTTTGTTTCTGATGACCATACCATATTCAGACATATATAAGACTTATACTTGATATAACTATTTGATCAGAAGTTTGGTTCTCGAAGTATATGAAGCAAAGATATCAAAATATGGTGATCAGAACATTGGTAAGAGAAAATTATATAGTCAACATCAGTGAAAGTAATCTACAGGAGCTCGGCCACATCTATTTTGCTTATACTATGTTCTTGCCTAAGGGAATGAAAGCATGCATATGAAGATTAGGGAATCAGACCCTCTCCAGCAATAAGATGATATCAAATTGCAAGCAACATTATTAGTTCAGAAGCAACTAGTATATCAACCTCCAAGTTAGAATTAAATCAATTTTTCAAGAATCTCAGTCAGAATTAAATCATTTTTTCAAGAATTAAATTTGCAGCGTCTGTCGACCATTTTACATCTATTGTGCTACAAAACAGGGATTTGCCAACGAGGTAGAAGACAAGTTCTAATTGAATTCTATTTTGGTCAAGAATGAAGAGGCTCCATGCCCAGCTGTTATAGAAGTTCCAGAAAGTGTAATCATCATCCAACAAAACAGAGGGAGTTGTCAAAGACTTAGATTATGATAGGGTTTGACTCCTTAAAAATAGGATCTTGATCCTATAATTTTGTAATAAATCAGATTATAGACTATTTTTAGCTTTTCGATTCCTTTTTCCGAGCTTAGTTAATCAATTGTAAAGGCTATAAAGCCAATGATTTCTACAATGTAAAAGGAGGGGGGAGAAGTCTTGAGGACTATGGTTTGATCTTTGTAAATTGTAAGTAAGCTTTGTACAACCAATTGCTGAGTATATATCCGAATGTAGAATTTTCCCTCTAGGATTTTGATCAGACTTCCATTACCTTTCATTTGGTTTCTGTATATGTCGATGAATTGCAAGGTTCATTTTTTCTATAATTCATTTGATGATTGAGAGATGTCATTCTTTCGTTGCATTAGTGGATTTAGATCCCACATATAGTTTACTGTTGTAATTGGCCATTTATATATGTTTTTAGTGTATTAATTTTGTTGATATAGTAGTGCTCTCTTTTCATATCAGTTTTAATTCATTCAATCTGTTCAGAGAGGAAATTTCTTGTTGGAATGTGTTTATCATAGTCTTAGGCTAAGTGAGGCTTAATAGTTTATAGATTGATCGGCCCTGCAGATTATTTCATCCAATCAAATAAGTTTTATGTTACCAAGATCATTCCCTTTACAATCAGGGAAAGACTCTTGGAGTGATATCAACAGGAACCCCATGATCTGCACTGGAAGGTTGCCAAACGCATCCTCAGATATATTCAGGGCACTATGAATTATGGGATTCACTTTGCAGCTGGTTGTGCATTAGATCTCATAGGCTTCACAGATTCAGATTGGGCTAGTGATATCACAGACCACAAGTCCACGTCCGGGTACACTCTTAGTTTGGGGTCAGGCCTAATTTGTTGGTCAAGTAAGAATCAATCAGCGATTGGTTTATCTTTCGTAGAGGCAGACTATAGAGGAGTAGTCAACTATGTCATTCAGACACTTTGGCTTCAACACTTCCTTACCGAGCTTGGTATCCAGTTTCACTATCCGACTATCATATAGTGTGATAATCAGAGTACACTAAAATTTGCAGAGATCCAGTACAATGACAAGGAACCAAACACATTGAGGTCCACATGCATTTCATCAGATATTTAGTGCATGACATGATCATTGATTTGCATTTTTTTCCTTCCTCTGAACAAACTGTCGACATATTCACCAAGACCTTCACTAAGAAGAAGTTTCAGACTTTGCAGGATCGTCTTGCAGTGAAGAACACAGTTTCCTAGCAACTTCCTTTTCTTCTTTTGATGCATTGTATTTTGAGGGGGGGTTTTGTTTCCACGTGGTTTTCCCTCTTGCCTCATTTTTATTCAATGTTCATTAGTTGCATTGTACATGAGTACCTAATATGGCCTAGTAGTTGGAACTCATTTTTTACTCCATAGTGATGTTTAGAGGGGGTGTTGGAGACATTTCTATTTTCGGCACACTAGTTCAGTGGGAGTAACACTAGTTTAGTGAGAGTTAACTGACTAGTTCTATTTTATAATTTCTAATCTTAGACCATCACTATTATGCATGCATTCCTAATTATAGGATATCATTTCCTATATGAGTGAAGATCACTCATTCATTGATAAGATCATAATATACATTGATTCTCATTCTTCATTGTGTATCTCTCTCAGTTTTCTTCATAAGCTTTGCTTGTGTATGCTTTAGCTAGGTCTCATGTCCAGGTTTCCATGAAACACTGACAGTTGGCACTCGAACCAGTTGAGCCTTTGAAAGATCGGCCTTGCCGAACCTAACAACTGCCCATGGGGGAAGAAAAGAGAGGCGATGTGGTAGAAGATCCCTTCAAATTGTTTCTCTAGGAAACCCTTGTGTGATAGAGGAACGAGATGATGGATAATTTTTCACAAATCCTTCGATGACTGCCGACATGTGACACATCTTCCTCGAGCAGAAGTGTCACCCCCTTCAAGGTATATATTAATTTTGATATTCCTATATTTTTAGGTCATATAGATCCAGATGCTGTAGAAAAATGGTTAAACCTTCTAGAAGGGTATTTTTCTATCCATAAATTTTTCGATAGAGAAACAATTACATTTGTGCTCCTTAAGGTCGTCCCCCATGTCAAATATTGGTGGGAGACATTCTGTGAGAAAAATGAAACATAAGAATATCCATTATTTGTAGTTGCACCCACTTGGGGTTCTTTCAGGGATGTGATTCAGGAAAACTACTACCTTGTGGAAATCAATACAACAGCTGTGCCAACAACCACTACAATAGAAATTCCATCAACAAATCCATTGACAGCACTAGAAAAAACTGTGGAGCTGGCAAAATCCATGGAGGAGATGACTCTGCAAGGAACAAAGATAAATAGGTTGAAAACACAGATTGAAAGTCTTCAGGAACTCAAGTCCTCCTTCCAAACAAGATACAACATTGAGAAACAAGTATAATAGAAGCTCAAGAAGGAAGTACAACAACTTCAAAAACAAACAATGGCAGGTAAGACATTAGCAGAGGCTAAGGAAAATATCTGGATAGATATCTCCAACTCCATAAATGAAATTTGGCCCATGGTGCAAATCATGTTCGAGAAACATGATCCGGTGTTGAAGAGTAGGTAGGCCATCGATAGGATAAGAAGAGAGATGGGTGAAATGCCCTCGTCAGCTAACAAGATCATCAAGTTTCTGAATTCCAAAACCAAGGAAGAGCTTGAAAACCTAAAAGTTGAAGACAGAACATAGACTATCCTCGAAGTCAAAAGAGTGTTGAACAAAAGATGATTAATGTTGCAGTTGGAGGAGAAAGCTCAGAACATGGACAATGGAGTTCAGAGGTTTTTTAACAAGCTTGAGGCCTTACAGAAAAAGGGCCTTCTAGTCTTACTTGTCCTAAATGATAAATTGATGACCTTATCCAATTATAAGCAAAAGATTGCCACCGTGGCCAAAGACAGTTCCAAGTTCTCAAGGATACATGGCATCATCACAGCCAAAGCGTTCTTGGAGACTTTGCAGCCTGACCTCAACATACAACATGAAATCAAGTACATTTTCGTCACCAAGCCGACTTTTTCTAAGTATACGGAGATGTATGAAATCTATCACCGGCTATTGAAATTTACCATACACGGTACACAAAGATGGGATGAGTTGTGCGAATTGATTGAGTAAAGATAAAGGTCTCGTCCAAGTCAGCGTCCAACGCAGTCAAAGTCATATGAATGACTCATCAACAGTCTTCCCCAAAATCAACATGAGAGATTCGACGCATCATCATCAGTTCCTATATTTTTGCATGTTGTTATCTAGATAGTTAAAATTAGCATCTGCCACATCCTGATCATTGATGACAGGGTCGCTTGTAATTTTGATTATAAATACTTTAAAATTTGAAGTACTAAGGGTTGATCTTTATGCCCGAGATAGATGTAATCGCTGTAATTTTTATCAAGAGGTTATTCCAGTAATACCAAAAGGCGTTTCACAGGATTCATGCATGTTAGTTGTTCGTGAAGTTTCCTCTGTCTTCGTAAAATGTTTTCTTTCTCAGTTATCATGTTGTTTTTCAAATCTAATCTTTAAACGAAGTTAAAGTTGTAGAATTTTCCATCGCGTACTCTGTTCCTAATCTTTTACAGATTTAAATGTTTTCCTTCTGATGTTATAACAAAAAAATTCTTAATTTCTTTTTGTTTTAACTAATATCTCACCTTTTCAACAATCCATCATTTTATTTCTAAAGAATCCAGCAGTTGCACTACCTTGCCCTCTAAAATGAATCTTCTAAAAAATTGTCCTTTGACCTCTATTTTTATAAAATAGACCCCATAGCCCAACGGAAGTGTAAGTGACATTCGGCCATTTTATTAAAAAATACAAACAAATCGATACTATTATTTTTTAACTAGCCTAAGATCTGAAAATCCAAACAAATCTAAATCTTACAGAGAGATCCCTCTCTGAAACTGGTAGGGCTAGATCCCAGTTTCAAAGTGGTTGGTTAAGGTTACATATTGTAAATTTCTTCTGCCCTTTTACAACCTCTAGGAATTTATAGAGTGCTAACATAATTGGCGACCATACTGGGGAAGCTGAACAGATTTCCAACCCTATGATTTCTTTTTTCTATACAAAGAAAACCTTATTTCTGAACAAGTCATAAAATCTAAATATATTAAGAGATAATGTTCAGAGGTTGTTAATATTTTTATATAATTAATTTAAGTTTTTCTTAAAAGAAAAATAAAATAAAATTTTAGAATTCTGGCTCCCAAAAGAATTTTTACTAGATCTCATCCAGATCCAGAACCTACAACTACAATAGACAATCCCAAGAAATTACTCAGAAAGAAAACCGTTACAAAAGGTTCAGGAAGTCATAGTCCCCTTCACAGATCTCCTTCCCTCCTAGAAAAACCAGTTTCCCTCCAGGATCTTGAGTTTGATATCCCTTTTGAACAAAGCCTTTTTAGAACAAAATCAGACAGCTTTGTAAGTGAAATTGTGTTGGATCAAACCATCTTGCAACCTAAGACTCTTGAAATTCTCACCCAGGGGAGATGTTGATCATCTTTTTCTCTAGGAATTTGATAAATTAGAAGATTTGGTGACTAATCTTGATCAAGCCTTGGACATAGCTCATTTCCAACAGTTGGTCGAACTTTATGCCTTAATGATTATTGTAGCCTCTGTGAAACCTCAAATAATTCACTCTGCACCACCTAGCCCTTCGTCCTCCACTGAATCTGTTACATCCCCTCCAGTCATACTGGTTACTATTCAAGCTCATCCACCAGCTATGGAAACAAGATATGCTCCCTTGGTGTTGGCTGCTCCTTTGCATGCCATGCCTTAAGATTATCAAACTAGACTCCCTCAGTATGACAGTATTGGTTCTATTAATGCACAACAACATATTGACAAAATGAATGATTATTTTGATGTGCAGAAAGTAGATGAAGCTGATGTACAAATGAGATTATTTGCACAAAGCCTGACTTGGGACGTTAAAAAATGGTTTAAAGCCTTACATCCTACTTTGATAATTGATCTTTCCGCTTTTTACAGAAGTTTTCTAGACAGATAGGAGGTTAAGAAAAACCCACTGCAGATATTATCAGAGTATGAGAACATCAAGAGGAATCAGGGAGAAACAGTGTAGGATTATTGCACCAGGTTCAATAACCTTTACAATTCCATCCCTGCTGACATAAAACCCCCTTAAGGTTTAGCACTAATTAAGTTTCCAGATGGATTTAACGTTGATATTTCATATTAGCTAAGGGAAATAAATTTAGCTACTCTAGAAGAAATGCAAAAAAGCGCAGTAAGCGTGGAGGCTAACCTACTAGCTAGAAGGGCTAGGCAGAGAACAGAGAGGAGGGTCACAATCAAAGAGGAACCCTCCAGATCCTCTTCAGATGCCAAATTGGAATATTATCCAGAGAGATGGAGAGAATGATGGAGAGAATTACTATAGATGAAAGAAATCCTCCCAGGGATAACCAAGCTACTCCTCCAATTCAGAACCCAAACTTCAGAAGAAATCTGCCCCAGATCTGAAAGAGAGATCTTAGGGATCAAAGAGAACAGAGGGGGCGAGATCAACAGATGAGACCACCCCTCTAGGAGAATTATGCTGATGATGGGGAGGAGGTACTCGAGGAATTCGATGATACTCATATAAAACTCATGGGTGTTCATGATGACGAATCCATTTTCCTCACCCAGGAAGAGCCCGAGATTTTCCTTCTTTCACAAACAAAGGTAAATGAGGAAGCAAATGAAACATAACAGGAGGCTTTTGATAATGCTATTATGGAGATACACAGGCAGTATAACCTAAGGATCAAGAGATAAAATGACAACCCTCCAAAGAAGACTGATGAAACAAAGAAGGGTAATGAAATGAAGAAAATAGTTGAAACCAAGAAGACCTCAAAAAACCCTCCCAAGAAGATCCTTGAGAGAAATAATGTTGAATCTTCTAGACCAAAATCTCCAGAGATAATGTTGATCAATCAGTCAAACAAGCCAACCAAGGGCATCTGGCTATAGATTTCCAATAAATAAACCAGAAGTACAGACCTTAAGCAAAGTTTCCACTGCATTCAGCCTTGAAGGGGAACTAGCTAAATTAAAAATTCCCATTCCCTTCTCCAAGTTAATGAACAAGAATTCTTACAGGTCGCGGGTGATTAAATATTTAAGCATCAAACTTGAGATAGGTACTAAGGCTTTGAATGTTGGATCTACAAATCATTCAGACAGAATACATCTTGTTGATGACCGACCAGAGCTCCTGTTTGGTCCTGAAGTAGATGGTTAGACTGATAATGGGGCCGTTGCACCTTTTTACATCAGCCTAAATATCCACGACTTGATATTGCACAACACTATGTTGGATTCGGGTGCCTCTCATAACCTGATGCCCAAGGAAGTGATGGAAAAGTTGGGACTCAAAGTCACCATACCCTACAAGGATTTGCATTCTTTTGATTCTGACAAGGTTAAATGTATAGGCCTAATTAAAGACTTATGCATCACACTAGCCCAAATTCTGGCAAAGAGTATGGTAATGGATATAGTAGTTGCAGACATTCCCCCAAAGTACGGTATGTTACTATCAAGGTCGTGGGGAGATGAGCTGAAAGGAACTCTACAACTAGACATGTCTTATGCCACTGCTCCAGTCTTTGGACAACAAAGAAGATTGTACAAGGAAACTTTCATGAAATACATGGTCAGTAGTCAAGAAAAACCTCATAATTACCCCCTGAACTCGACACACTTCGACCTGTATTCTTTCATATTATACAATGATGCTAACCTGGAAGGACAAATTGCCCAACTGGAAAGTGACACAACTGATCCAAAGGAAAATAAAGAAATCATTGAGGCAAGAGAGGTTGAAACTATGGAATGTGATGAACTTCCAGCAGATTTTTGGAGCATGGACTTCGATGGTGCAGTGAGAAAAGAGGGAGCCGGAGATGGAGTTTGGTTACATAATCGCAGATCAAGATATTAAGAGAGCCATTCCTACAAACTGAACTTCCAATGCACTAACAACATAGCCGAGTACGAAGCTTTGATGCTCAGCCTGAAACTATTGAAGAAATTTGGTGCCAAGCAGATAATGGTAAGGAATGATTCTGAGTTGATTATCAAGCAAATCGAAGTTGAGTATGCAGTAAAACATCCCAGACTTAAAGCCTATAACAATGTTTTTTTGGATTCTCTTCAATGCTTTACTGAGATGGACTTGGAGGTAATGCCTAGGGGACAAAATATACTCACATATGGGCTGGCTACATCAGCAGCTACCTGTAAGATCCCTTTTCGTCCCACTCACAAGTACACAGTGGAGGTGAAGTGCAGACCAACCATTCCTGACAACATCAAATATTGGCAGGTATTTGGAAATGATGATCAGATCGAATATTTTCTACAATGTAAGAATGATTTCGAATGTACAAACATAGATTTAGAAAATGATGATGAATTTGTAAATAAATCTGTTTTTGAGAATGGTAGTGTAAATAAAATAGATGTTGAAAAATTTAATGAAATTGAGGTAGATTCTGATATTCTGCAGTTGAAAAATAATGTGTTACCTAGAGGTTTAATTCTGTTGGAAGACTTGTTTGATTTTAACGATGTAGCCAAAAAACCAAAAATTGAAGCTAGTGGTAAAGAGGTTGAAGAGTGCAACATAGGAACAAAAGAAAACCCCAAAATGATAAAACTGTCTAAATCTCTGCTACCGGAGAAAAAAAGCAAATACATTGAACATTTTAAGGAATATATAGATGTTTTTGCCTGGGGCTATGAGGACTTAAAATCTTATGACACAAGTATCATACAACATCAGATTCCCATAAAAGAAGAACACAAACCTTTCAGGCAGAAACTTAGGAGAATCAATCCCAAGTTGCTTCCCCTGATAGGGAAAGAAACAAAAAAGATGTATGATGCAAAAATTATAGTTCCCTTGAGATTTTCCAAATGGGTTTCTAACCTAGTTCCTACCAGGAAGAAAACCGGGGAGATCAGACTTTGCATAGATTTCATAAACCTGAAAAAAGTCTTTCATAAAGACAATTACCCATTGCCCAAAATGGACCATATGTTGCAAAAGGTAGTTGGGTCGAGTGGGATTTCTTTATTAGACGGTTTCTCGGGTTACAACCAAGTCTTGGTTCACCCAGAAGATCAAGAGAAGACAAAATTCACCACACCCTAGGGAACCTTCATGTATGTGAAGATGCCTTTTGGCTTGATGAATGTTGGTGCCACTTTCCAAAGGGAAATGGATATTGCTTTTGTGGATGAACTAGGAAGATTTATAGTCATATATCTGGATGATGTGACTATATACTCCCAGTCTGATGAAGAACATTTATAGCATCTCAGACGTGTGTTTGAGAAATGTAGAAAATTTGGGATTTCATTGAATCCAAAGAAGTCTTTGTTCGGATTAGAGGAAGGCAAGTTACTGGGACACATAATCTCCAAGGATGGAATCAAAATCGATCCCAGTAGGATAGAATCCATTCAGAAGGTGGAACACCCGAGGAACTTAAAAGAACTGCAATCATTCATAGGCAAAAAAAAATTCCTTAGAGGGTTCATACCCAACTTGGCCGAACTTCTTATGAACATCACTAACATGTTGAAAAAGGATGCAAACATCAAATGGAACACTAAAGCCAAGCAGTCTTTTGAACAGGTATAGCATGCACTTACCCAAGCTCTAATTCTGATCAGCCCAAACTATTCCAAATATTTTTATATTTTCTCTTTTGCATTTGAGCACACTATAGTAGTAGTATTGTTGTAGAAAAATAGTGAAGGGTACGAGCAACCCATAGCGTTTTCCATAAAATCTTTAAGAGGTGCTGCATTGAATTATAATATTATGGAGAAACAAGCCTTTTCTCTGGTAAAGGCTATAAAGGCTTTTAGAGTCTATATTCTCCATTCTCACACAATTGCATGCGTTCGAAATGTAGTGGTAAAAGATACCCTGACTCAGGATAATCCAGATGGAAGAAGAGGGAAATGGATTGCGGTCATTTTGGAATATGACATCGAAATAAATCCTACTAAATTGTTTAAAGGACAGGGTTTGGCCAAACTAATGGTAGAATCAAATTGTAATGCTCTAGATATCAATTTCTTGTTTGTAGTTGATGAACAGGAAGAACAGGCGACTCCAAAGGTAAAAGAGGTATTCTTAAACTCTCCTTGGTATGCAGACCTCATTTTTGTACTTCACAACTTATAAGATCCTCCTGGTTTAACTAAGACCAAAGCCAGATTTATCAAACTCAAAGCATTAAATTTTTTTATTCTAGAAGCTAATATTTATTGGAAAGATCCTGGTGGTATTTTTCTTAATTTCCTGTTGAAAGATGAAGCTGAAAAAGTTATGCAGTATTTCCATGCAGGAGATTGTGGAGGACATCTGAGTTGGAATACCACAACCAACAAAATCTTAAGAGCTGGTTTCTATTGGCCTACATTGTTCGCTAACGTTCATAACAAAGTTACTTCTTGTCATAAATGTCAGGTTTTCGAAGGTAAAAAGAAGTTGTTGCCTCTTCCCATGAAACCCATATCAGTTGAAGCACCTTTCCAACAATGGGGTTTGGACTTTATTGGAGAAATACACCCATCCTTGTCAGGCCAACACAAGTGGATCCTCATAGCCACAGACTATTTCACCAAATGGATCGAGGTTGTGCCATGCAGGCAAGCTACTGACTCTGTTATCATAAATTGTTTAGAAACTAATATCTTATCTTGTTTTGGGTGCCCCAGGAAAATTATAGCTAACAATGCAGCGGCTTTCAGATCCAAAAAAATCATAGATTTTTGCAGCTAATAGCACATTACTTTGGGGCATTCCACAGCCTATTACCCTCAGGGAAATGGGCTAGCTGAGTCTTCAAACAAAAGTCTGGTGAATATACTCAAGAAAACATTACAAGAAAACAAGAAGCCCTGGCATAACAAATTGGTTTTTGCACTATGGGTAGATAGACTTAGTAATAAAAGATCAATTGGTATGTTTCCATATCAACTGGTATATGGCATTGAGGCGATTTTCCCTCCTTCTCTGGGAGTTCAAGTTATGAAATTATTGTAGGAAGCTCAGGCAGAGCCTGATGATATTCAAAGAAGAATAAATCAAATTATTCAATTACAACAATCTAGAGAAAAAGTGTACAACAGAACTCAAGTGATCCAAGAAAATATAAAAAAGATTTATGACAAGAGAACCAAAGAGGATAACTTTGAATTGGGTGATCTAGTTTTGAAATGGGACTCCATAAGTGAAGATAAAGGTAAACATGGAAAGTTTGATAGCTTGTGGAAGGGTCCTTATGCCATTCAAGCCTATAGAGGAAATAATTCTTTCCTGCTTAATAATAATGATGGATCAGACCTGCCAGGGGGACTTGTAAATGGCAGGATGCTGAAGCATTATCTTCCGCCTCAGTAGAGAGATCACTATTTCCTTTCCATTGTACATATCATTTATTTTACATGAAGTTTGTGTGTAGGTTATTTTGTTCAACTGTTTGAAGCCCGCAGAGAAGGCCCTAAGACACTGAATACTGCCATCAAAATTTTCAAAATAAAGTAGGTCAGATAGCAGAAGAAGCTCTAGAGGAAATTTTTCATGACAACAAGAAACAAGATTCTTGGCACCTCACAAGGAGGGTACCATCCCCAGGTGGAGCCACTGTTATAACCCTATAATTTATGGAATCAACTGCTTATTGTAATTTTGTTCCTTTAGTGTTTTTGACTTGCAGATATTGCTTCATTCTAGAAAAAGGAAAAGAAAAGGAAAATAAAAGAAAAAAATAAATAAAAAGAGGGCATAAAAGAAAATGGATAAAGCCCCATGAGATGATAATGACTTGATCCATACAGTTTAAACATGGCCAAGTCGTTTAAATTTAAGTATTTAGGATTAGTGAATAAGCTTGGCTAAACTGTCTAATCTTAGCTAAGTAATTAGGTTAGCTAGTGAATAAATTTGACCAAACAGTCTAATCTTGGTGAAATAGCCCCATGGTAGAGTAGTTTGTTAGCCCAATAGTCTAAGTTGGGCTAAAGGTGCAAATGAGTAGGTTAGGACATAGGTTAGTTAGTTTCTCTTCAATAAAATATGTAAGATGATCGATGGAAAATGAATGATCTTGATGGTGAAATGTTTTTCTAACCCCATGGTGACAAAATCAAGGGAAGCAATGCACAAAACCCATAAAAAGGTCATTAAGCCTATGTTTTGCCTCATATACTGAAATTGTGCCCCGGAGATTAAAGATCGTGCCTAGATCTACGACTAAGCTTTTGGTGCCCAGATCTATGGTTCTGATGAGTTTTTGGACCCCCCCTGATCGTTCTACCTTTAACGTCGAGGGGGTGTCTGAAAAAGTGATTAAAGTGTGCGCTCAGATCTATGGTTATTCCGCCATCACGTAAATGGATGGTCCACAAGAGATTACGGACCCCCCCCCCCATCGTTCTACTTTTAACAGTGGGGGGGGTCCGACATGATGTTTAAAGAATGTGTTTGGAACAATGGCTGATCTAGATTTGTTTAGATCCATGGTCAAGAAGAGATCATGGACCCCCCAACCTTTCTACCTTTAACAACGAGGGGGTCTGGAATGAAGCAGTGTCTAGGCAGGCCCCATCCCTACATGGCATCATCTCATTGCATCTTACCTCCCCACTCCAAACATTTACCGCTTACTATTTTTCCAGCTTACCACCACCATCCAGAGATGTCACACCCCAAAACCACCCCTTGCAAGTCCCATTTCATGGCCCCGTCAGCATGTCCCCTCCATCTAACCGTTACGGGTCATATCTTTTTCATTCATTTCCCAACCACCATTCTGCACGTCAACTGGGTACACATGTCAGATGTCCTTCACCTTGCCCCCTCATGCTCTAAAGGACCCATTGGCCATTTATTACTAGCCACATACCCGTTGTTCACCTGACCTATCCTTTTTTCGCCCAACGGATACCAATTCACTAAATTCCAACCCTGTTTCAGTCTTTCGCATTCCACTCACACTCCCTTCATATCAGAGACTCATTTTCCTTCGCCTCTACCACATCTCATCCAGTCATATGTTTCGCCTACTAACGTGTGTTCAGTGTGCAGGTACCGGTGGAAATCAATGGCGCCCAAAAGTAAAAAGTCAAATGTGGAGGAAAATCCTTTTCTCCCACCTCTTGTCGATCTCGACCAGATCCCATTAACAGACAAAGACTATTTAATCTTAGAAACCAGGTCTGAAATCGACTTCGCCGAGATATAGTTGTGGTTTAAAGACACCTTCATCGATCAGAGCGATGAAATTGGGCTCTGGGAATCAAGTTTCCCTTTATATCGTTTTCCCTAAGTCCATCATTTTCCCGAATTCACCCTCAAATGACAAGTGCATTACCTCCCTAATAAGACAGTCATAGTATCTTCGTCTGGAGAAAACTTTTTCCTTATTACACCTGATGCCATCGATCAAATGATGCAGGTTCCGAGAGCCGAATCCCATTCTCCCCTCACCATTGAAATTCTGATAGAAATATATCAGAACCTGTCTTTTCCACAAAGATCACAAATATTTGAGCTTTTCCTCCCACAAGATACCCAATTTCCTAAGAATAATCCTCCTTATCATTCCTCCATATTTTTTGAAAAGGGAAACTAGATTATCTCAGCACTGTCTTGTTTGCTTGTTTACTTCTCAGCTGAATGGGTGGATGAACCTATCCTAGGTTTCCTGTCCATTTTCTCTGCTGAAGAGAAAGTTGCCACCCAGTTTGATTACAACGGTTATTTGGCTGAAAACCTGCACAAGCAACTGGAAAATTTCCTTACAGAAGGCATGTTCCAGTATTCTTCAATACTGGCCTACATGTTTATGTTCTATCAAGCAGATAAATTTACCTTTCTCATGAAGAAAATGGACAAGGAAGGAAAACCGAAAGCAGTAACTTTATGGACGTCACTGCTCAGAAGAAATTCCACTGAGTTCATTTTCAAATAGTTCATCGAATTGTTTTATTACCCAGTGGTAAGCATTCTCAATGGAAGACTAGAATCGAGGATAAACGAGGAGATCCAAAGAGTTCTTCACCTTTCGGATCTTGCAAAGACCGGGGACTGGTTCCTATATTAGAATCACACAGAGACAAGAGTGTATGGGTGTGAACTAGCTCCATACAAATTGCCCAAGTATGTGCATGTTCGAATATCTTCACTGGAGTATATTCGTCAGATGATAAACTTAGATGACATTCATTTTGTGTCTTTGAAGAAAAAACAACAGATGAGGATTAAAGGGCAAATAGGACCGTTTATCTACAACAATCAAGCTGCTGGGGAAGAAATAGATAAACTATTAAAGGAAATGAAATTCAGCACCAGTTTCATTTGGCATTATGATCCAAGTGGGATCATTGCAGAGATGAGATCCAAAAACAAAATTATGTGAACCAGACATAGTGGGAGGGAAATACTCTGGTAGATATTCAACAACAAGAATCTCTTTGAGTCTCTATTTCACATACCACCACTCCACAGGTACCAAAGGAAAAAAGGCCAAGAAATGATGCCTCCCCTTCAGTCACTGAGGTATCAACATAAGATTTTCAGGTATACAACAAAGGACCCAAAATCACTCATGCTACTCACATGTATGGTGAGGAAGAGCCCTACTCTGCCAAATTGATTGAGGGAAAACATTAGGTGGTGTCCACTTCTTCTTCAAATAAGCAGACAGATATAGATGTGACCACCCAAAATCCACAAGGATCTGTACCTATGAACATTTTCAAAAAATATGACATGATTGAAAAGAAGAACCAGATGCTGACCAACAACACCTACGCTCAGTTTTGGAAACAAACCTCCACAACACAACACATACTGTTGTCAGATTTTGACACAGAGAAAGGAAGAATGCGTCTGGCTTTCTACAAGCACAGGTGCCCCAACCCAAAGAGATCATTGACTACAAAAGGCCAACTATTGTTTTTGACACCAAAAAAGTCCATCCAACTGACCAGATGGATTTGCACAGACAAACTGGAGAAATGGTTTTCTCCACATTGGCACATGCTTCCTCTACGACATCAAAGTTACATGTATCTCTAAACAATGTTAAGACCCAATTGAAGTTGGAAAACATTTCCTCTTTTGCAAAGGATAACAAAATAAAATCCTTAGAGGAGTTGGTGCTCAAGATTGGGTATGATCCCTCGAATGTAAAAGAAATAGAGGAGATGTTAAAGAAAAAGAATGTTGACATTACATCTCTGAGAAAGAAACTAAAATTTCCACCAACAGAGGATTCACAAGCCAAAGAAATAGTTGAGACAAAAGACGAGAAAGAGGAATTGTTGAAGCTAATCATGCAGCAGAACACACAGATAAAGGAAATGGAGGTAGAATTGGAAAGGTTATTGAAAGAGAAGGAATGATCAACCTCGATGGAAGTCATTCCATTGAGTGCAGTTCCCCTTGTGGAAATCAGTACAACAGCTTTGCCAACAACCACTACAACAGAAATTCCATCAACAACTCCATTGACAACACCGAAAAAAACTGTGGAGCTGACAAAATACATGGAGGAGATGACTTTGCAAGGAACATAGATAAATAGGCTAAAAAAGAAGGTTGAAATTCTTCAGGAACTCAAGTCTTCCTTCCAAACAAGATACAACATTGAGAGACAAGTATCAGAGAAGCTCAAGCAGGAAGTATAGCAGTTTCAAAAACAAACAATGGCAGGTAAGACATTAGCAGAGGCTAAGGAAAATATCTGGATAGATATCTCCAACTCCATAAACAAAATTTGGCCCATGGTGAAAATCATGTTCGAGAAACATGATCAGGTGCTGAAGAGTAGGCAGGCTATCGACAGGATAAGAAGAGAGATGGGTGAAATGCCCTCGGCAACTAAAGAGATCATCAAGTTTTTGAATTCAAAAACCAAGGAAGAGCTTGAAAACCTCAAAGTTGAAGACAGAACAGAGACTATCCTCGAAGTCAAAAGAGTGTTGACCAAAAGAGGATTAATGTTGCAGTTGGAGGAGAAAGATTAAAACATGGACATTGGAGTTCAGATGTTTTTTAACAAGCTTGAGGCCTTACAGAAAAAGGGCCTTCTAGGTTTACTTGTCCTAAATGATAAATTTATGACCTTATCCGATAATAACAAAAGGATTGCCACTGTGGCCAAAGACAGTTCCAAGTTCTCAGGGATATAGGGCATCTTCACAGGAAAAGCGTTCTTGGAGACTTTGCAGCCTGACCTCAACATATAGCACGAAATCAAGTACATTTTCCTCACCAAGCCGAATTTTTCTAAGTATACCGAGATGGATGAAATCTACCGCCCACTATTGAAATTTACCATCCCCGATACAGAAATATGGGATGAGATGTGTGAATTGATTGAGTAAAGATAAAGGTCTCATCCAAATCAATGTCCAACGTAGTCAAAGTCATATGAATGACTCACCAACGGGCTTCCCCAAAATCAACATGAGAGATTCTACGCATCATCATCAGTTCCTATATTTTTGCATGTTGCTATCTAGAAAGTTAAAATTAACATCTGCCACGTCCTGATCATTGATGACAGGGTCGCTTGTAATTTTGATTATAAATACTTCAAAATTTGAAGTACTAAGGGTTGATCTTTATGCCCGAGAAAGCTGTAATCGCTGTAATTTTTATCAAGAGGTTATTCCACTAATACAAAGAGACGTTTCATAGGATTCATGCATGTTAGTTATTGGTGAAGTTTCCTCTGTCTTCGTAAAAAGTTTTCTTTCTCAGTTATCATGTTGTTTTTCTAATCTAGTATTTAAAAGAATTTAAAGTTGCAAAATTTTCCACCGTGTACTCTGTTCCTAATCTTTTACAGATTTAAATGTTTTCCTTTTGAAGTTATAACAAAGAAATTATTAATTGATTTTTGTTTTAACTGATATCTCACCTTTTCAACAATCCATCATTTTATTTCTAAAGAATCCAGCAGTTGCACTACCTTGCCCTGTAAAATGGATCTTCTAAAAAACTGTCCTTTAACCTCTATTTTTATAAAATAGACCCCATAGCCCAATGGAAGTGTAAGTGACATTCGGCCATTTTATTAAAAAATACAAACAACTCGGTACTATTCTTTTTTAACTAGCCTAAGATTTGAAAATCCAAACAAATCTAAATCTTACAGAGAGATCCCTCTCTTAAACTAGTAGGGCTAGATCCCAGTTTTGAAGTGGTTGATTAAGGTTACCTCTTGTAAATTTCTTCCACCCTTTTACAACCTATGGAAATTTATAGAGTGCTAACATAATTGACGACCGTATTGGGGAATCTGAACAGATTTCCAACCCTACGATTTCTTTTTTCTATACAAAGAAAACCTTATTTCTGAACAAATCATAAAATCTAAATATATTAAGAGATAATGTTCAGAGGTTGTTAAGATTTTATATAATTAATTTAAGATTTTCTTAAAAGAAAAATAAAATAAAATTTTAGAATTCTGGCTCCCAAAAGAATTTTTACTAGATCTGATCCAGATCAAGAACCTGCAACTGCAATAGACAATCCCGAGAAATTACTCATAAAGAAAACCATTACAGAAGGTTTAGGAAGTCATAGTCTCCTTCACAGATCTCCTTCCCTCCCAGAAAAACTGGTTTCCCTCCAAGATCTTGAGTTTGATATCCCTTTTGAACAAAGCCTTTCTAGAACAAAATCATACAGCTTTGTAAGTGAAATTGTGTTGGATCAAACCATCCTGTAACCTAATATGCTTGAAATTCTCTCACTTAGGGGAGACGTTGATCAACTTTTTCTCTAGGAATTTGATAAATTAGAAGATTTGGTGGCTAATCTTGATCAAGCCTTGGACAGAGCTCATTTTCAGTAGTTGGCCGAACTTTCTTCCTTAACGATTGTTGCAGCCTCTGTGAAACCTCAAACAATTCACTTTGCACCCCCTAGCCCTTCGTCCTCCACCGAATCTGTTACATCCCCTCCAATCATACTGGTTACTGTTCAAGCTCATCCACCAGCTATGGCAGCGAGATATGCTCCCTTGGTGTTGGCTGCTCCTTTGCATGCCATGCCTCAAGATTATCAAAATAGACTCCCTCAGTATGATAGTACTGGTTCTATTAATGCACACCAACATGTTGACAAAATGAATGATTATTTTGATCTGTAGGAAGTAGATGAAGCTGATGTACAAATGAGATTATTTGCACAAAGCCTAACTAGGGACGTTAAAAAGTGGTTTAAAGCCTTACATCCTACTTTGATAACTGATCTTGCCGCTTTTCATAGAATTTTGCTGGACAGATGGGAGGTTAAGAAAAATCCACTCCAGATATTATCAGAGTATGAGAACATCAAGATGAATTAGGGAGAAACAGTGAAGGATTACTACACCAGGTTGAATAACCTTTACAATTCGATCCCTGCTGACATAAAACCCCCTCAAGGTTTAGCACTAATTAAGTTTCCAGATGGATTTGACGCTGATATTTCATATCAGCTAAGGGAAAGAAATTTAGCTACTCTGGAAGACATGCAAAAAAGCGCAGTAAGCGTGGAGGCTAATCTACTAGCTAGAAGGGCTAGGCAGAGAACAGAGAGGAGGGTCACAATCAAAGAGAAACCTTCCACATCCTCTTCAGATGTCAAATTGGACTATTTAAATAGAGAGATGGAGGGAATGATGGAGAGACTTAGTATAGATTAAAGAAATCCTCCCAGGGATAACCAAGCTACTCCTCCAATTCGGAACCTGAACTTCAAAAGAAATCTGCCCCAGATCCAACAAAGAGATCTTAGGGATCAAAGAGAACAGAGGGGACGATATCAGAAGATTAGACCACCCCTCTAGGAGAATTACGTTGATGATGGGGAGGAGGTACTCAAGGAATTCAATGATACTCATATAAACATCATGGGCGTTCATGATGACTAATCCATTTTTCTCACCTAGAAGAGCCCGAGATTTTCCTTCTTTCACAAACAAAGGTAAATGAGGAAGCAAATGAAACATAATAGGAGGCTTTTGAGAATGCTATTATAGAGGTACACAGATAGTATAACTCGAGGAGCAAGAGAGAAAATGACAACCCTCCAAAGAATACTGATGAAACAAAGAAGGGTAATGAAACGAAGAAAACAGTCGAAACCAAGAAGACCTCAGAAAACCCTCCCAAGAATATCCTTGAGAGAAATAATGTTGAATCTTCTACACAAAAATCTCCAGAGATTCTACAAAGAGAAAATCAGAAGTTTCATCAATCAGTCAAACAAGCCAACCAAGGGCATCTGGCTATAGAGTTCCAACAAATAAACCAGAAGTACAGACCTTAAGCAAAGTTTCCACTGCATTCAGCCTTGAAGGGGAACTAGCTAAATTAAAAATTCCCATTCCCCTCTCCGAGTTAATGAACAAGAATGCTTACAGGTCACAAGTGATTAAAGCTTTAAGCATCGAACCTGAGATAGGTACTAAGGATTTGAATGTTGGATCTGCAAATCATTCAGACATAGTAAATCTTGTTGATGACCAACCATAGCTCCCGTTTGGTCTTGAAGTAGATGGTCAGACTGATAATGGGGCCGTTGCACCTTTTTACATCAGCCTAAATATCCACGACTTGATATTTCAAAATGCTATGTTGGATTTGGGTGACTCTCATAACCTGATGCCCAAGGAAGTGATGGAAAATTTGGGACTGAAAGTCACTAGACCCTACAAGGATTTGCATTCTTTTGATTCCAACAAAGTTAAATGTATAGGCCTAATTAAAGACTTATGCATCACACTAGCCCAAATTTCGACAAAGAGTATGGTAATGAATATAGTAGTTGTGGAAATTCCCCCAAAGTATGGTATGTTACTATCAAGGTCATGGAGAGATAAGATGAAAGGAACTCTACAACTAGACATGTCTTATGCCACTGTTCCAGCCTTTGGACAACAAAGAAGACTGTACAAGGAAAATTTGATGAAATACATTGTGAGTAGTCAAGCAAAACCTCATAATTACCCCCTGTACTCGACACACTTTGACCTGGATTCTTTCATCTTATACAATGACTGTGACCTGGAAGGACAAATTTCCCAGCTGGAAAGTGACACAACTGATCCAAAGGAAAATAAAGAAATCATTGAGGCAAGAGAGGTCGAAACTGTGGAAAGTGAGGAACTGCCAACAAATTTTTAGAACATGGAATTCGATGGTGGAGTGAGAAAAGAGGGAGTCAGAGCTGGAGTTTGGTTACATAATCACAGATCAAGATATTCCGAGATCCATTCCTACAAACTGAACTTCCAATGCACTAACAACATAGTCGAGTACGAAGCTTTGATGCTCGACCTGAAACTATTGAAGAAAGTTGGTGCCATGCAGATAATGGTAAGGGGTGATTTTGAGTTTATTATCAAGCAAATCAAAGGTGAGTATGTAGCAAAACATCCCAGACTTAGAGCCTATAGGAATGTTGTTTTGGACTCTCTTCAATGTTTTACTGAGATGGGCTTGGAGGTAATTCCTAGGGGAAAAAATATACTCACAGATGGGCTGGCTACATCAATAGCTACCTGTAAAATCCCTTTTCGTCCCACTCGCAAGTACACAATGGAGGTGAAGTGCAAACCAACCGTTCCTGACAGCATCAGATATTGACAGGTATTTGGAAATGACGATCAGATCGAAGATTTTCTACAAAGTAAGAATGATTTCGAATGTACAAACATAGATTTAGAAAATGATGATGAATTTGTAAATACATCTATTTTTGAGAATGGTAGTGTAAATAAAATAGATGCTGAAGAATTTAATGAAAATGAAGTAGATTATGATATTCTGTAGTTGAAAAATAATGTGTTACCTAGAGGTTTAGTTCTGTTGGAAGACTTGTTTGATTTCAATGATGTAGCCAAAAAACCAAAAATTGAAGCTAGTGGTAAAGAGGTTGAAGAGTGCAACATAGGAACAAAATAAAACCCCAAAATGATAGAACTGTCTAAATCTCTACCACTGGAGAAAAAAAGAAAATACATTGAACTTTTTAAGGAATATATAGATGTTTTTGCCTGGGGCTATGAGGACATAAAATCCTATGACACAAGTATCATACAACATCAGATTCCCATAAAAGAAGAACACAAACCTTTCAGGAAGAAACTTAGGAGAATCAATCCTAAGTTGCTTCCCCTGATAGAGAAAGAAATAAAAAAGATGTATGATGCAAAAATTATAGTTCCCTTGAGATTTTCCAAATGGGTTTCTAACCTAGTTCCTACCAGGAAGAAAAACGGTGAGATCAGACTTTGCATAGATTTCGGAAACCTGAACAAATTCTCTCTTAAAGACAATTACCCATTGCCCAAAATGGACCACATTTTGCAAAAGGTAGTTGGTTCTAGTAGGATTTGTTTATTAGATGGTTTCTCGGGTTACAACCAAGTCTTGGTTCACCCAGAAGATCAAGAGAAGACAACATTCACCACACCCTGGGGAACCTTCATGTATGTGAAGATGCCTTTTGGCTTGATGAATGTTGGTGCCACTTTCCAAAGGGCAATGTATATTGCTTTTGTGGATGAAATAGGAAGATTTATAGTCATATATCTGGATGATGTGACTGTATACTCTGAGTCTTATGAAGAACATTTGCTACATCGCAGACGCGTGTTTGAGAAATGTAGATAATTCAGGATTTCATTGAATCCAAAGAAGTCTTTGTTCAGATTAGAGAAAGGCAAGTCACTGGGACACATAATCTCCAAGGATGGAATCAAAATCGGTCCCAGTAGGATATAATCCATTCAAAAGGTGGAACACCCTAGGAACTTAAAAGAACTGCAATCATTCATAGGCAAAATAAATTTCCTTAGAAGGTTCATACCCAACTTGTCCGAACTTCTTATGAACATCACTAACATGTTGAAAAAGGATGCAAAAATCAAATGGAACACTGAAGCCAAGAAATCTTTTGAATAGGTAAAGCATGCACTTACCCAAGCTCCAATTCTGATCAGCCTAGACTATTCCAAAGATTTTTATCTTTTCTCTTTTGCATCTGAGCACACTATAGTAGTAGTATTGTTGCAGAAAAATAGTGAAGGGTACGAGAAACCCATATCATTTTTCAACAAATCTTTAAGAGACACTATGTTGAATTATAATATTATGGAGAAACAAGCCTTTTCTCTGGTAAAGGATAAAAGGATTTTAGAGTCTATATTCTCCATTCTCACACAATTTCATACCTTCCAAACGTAGTGGTAAAAGATATCCTGACTTAGGATAATCCAGATGGAAGAAGAGGGAAATGGATTGCGGTCATTTTGGAATATGACATCGAAATAAAGCCTACTAAATTGATCAAAGGACAGATTTTGGCTAAACTGATGGTACAATAAAATTGTAATGCTCTAGATATCAATTTCTTGGCTGCAGTTGACGAACAGGAAGAGCAGGTGACTCCAAAGGCAAAAGAGGTATTCTTAAACTCTCCCTGGTATAATGACCTCATTTTTTAACTTCATAACTTACAAGCTCCTCCTAGTTTAACTAAGACCAAAGCCAGATTTATCAAAATGAAAGCATTAAAATTTTGTATTTTAGAAGTTAATCTTTATTGGAAAGATCCTGCAGGTATTTTTCTTAATTTCCTGTTGAAAGACGAAGTTGACAAAGTTCTGTAGGATTTCCATGTAGGAGATTGTGGAGGACATCTAAGTTAGAAGACCACATCCAAAAAAAATCTTAAGAGTTGGTTTCTATTTGCCTACATTGTTCTCTTATGTTCATAACAAAGTTACTTCTTGTCATAAATGTCAGGTTTTCAAAGGTAAAAAGAAGTTGTCATGAAAACCTAACAACCTAACAATCGGGTTTGGACTTTATTGGAGAAATACACCCATCCTCCTCAGGCCAACACAAGTGGATCCTCAGAGCCACAAACTATTTCACCAAATGGATCGAGGCTGTACCATATAGGCAAGCTACTGACTCTATTATCATAAATTTTTTAGAAACTAATATCTTATCTCGTTTTGGGTGTCCTGGGAAAATTATAGCTGACAATGCAGCAACTTTCAGATCCAAAAAACTCATAGATTTTTGCAGCCAATACCACATTATGTTGGGGCATTCCACAACCTATTATCCTCAGGGAAATGGGCTAGCTGAGTCCTCAAACAAAAGTCTGGTGAATTTCCTCAAGAAAACATTACAAGAAAACAAGAAGTCCTGGCATAAAAAATTGGTTTTTGCACTATGGGTAGATAGACTCAGTAATAAAAGATCAATTGGTATGTTGCCATATCAACTGGTATATGGCATTGAGGCGATTTTCCCTCCTTCTCTAGGAGTTCCAGTTATGAAATTATTGCAGGAAGCTCGGGTAGAGCCTAGTGATATTCAAAGAAGAATAAATCAAATTATTCAGTTACAACAATCCAGAGAAGAAGTGTACAACAAAACTCAAGTGATCCAGGAAAATATAAAAAAGATTTATGACAAGAGAACCAAAGAGGATAACTTTGAATTGAGTGATCTAGTTTTGAAATGGGACTCCAGAAGTGAAGATAAATGTAAACATGGAAAGTTTGATAGCTTGTGGAAGGGTCCTTACACCATTCAGGCCTACAGAAGAAATAATTCTTTCCTGCTTAATAATAATGATGGATCAGACCTACCAGGGGGACCTGCAAATGGTAGGATGCTGAAGCATTATCTTCTGCCTCAGTAGAGAGATCACCATTCCCTTTCCATTGTACATATCATTTATTTTACATCTAGTTTGTGTGTAGGTGATTTTGTTCAGCTGTTTGAAGCCCACATAGAAGGCCCTAAGACACTGAATAATGTCATCAAAATTTTCAAAATAAAGCAGGTCAGATAGAAGAAGAAGCTCTAGAGGAAATTTTTCAAGACAACAAGAAACATGATTCTTGGCACCTCACAAGGAGGGTACCATCCCCAGGTGGAGCCACTATTATAACCCTATAATTTATAGAATCAACTGTTGATTGTAACTTTGTTCCTTTAGTATTTTTGACTTACAGATATTGCTTCATTCTAGAAAAAGGAAAAGAAAGGAAAAATAAAAGAAAAAAATAAATAAAAAGAGGGCATAAAAGAAAATGGATAAATCCCCATGAAATGATAATGACTTGATCCACACAGTTTATACATGGCCAAGTCATTTAAATTTAAGTATTTAGGATTAGTGAATAAGCTTGGCTAAACTGTCTAATCTTAGCCAAGTAATTAGGTTAGCTAGTGAATAAATTTGACCAAATAGTCTAATCTTGGTCAAATAGCCCCAAGGTAGAGTATTTTCTTAGACCAACAGTCTAATTTGGGCTAAAGGTGCAAACGAGTAGGTTAGGACATAGGTTAGTTAGTTTCTCTTCAATAAAATATGTAAGATGATCGATGAAAAATGCATGATATTGATGGTGAAATGTTTTTCTAACCCCATGGTGACAAAAATAAGGGAAGCAGCGCACAAAACCCATAAAAAGGTCATTAATCCTAAGTTTTGCCTCTTAAACTGAAATTGCGCCCCAAAGATTAAAGATCGGGCCTAGATCTACGACTCAACTTTTGGCGCCCAGATCTACGACTCTGATGAGTTTTCGGACCCCCCCAACCATTCTACCTTTAACATTGAGGGGGGGTCCGAAAAAGTGATTAAAGTGTGCACTCAGATCTACAGTTATCCCGCCAACGCGTAAATGGACGGTCCACAAGAGATTCCAGACCCCCCCGAGCATTCTACTTTTAACGGTTGGGGGGGGGTTTGACATGATGGTTAAAGAATGCGTTTTGAACAACAGATGATCTAGATTTGTTCATATCCACGGTCAACAAGAGATATTAGACCCCCCCAACCTTTCTACCTTTAACGGTTGGGAGGTCCGGAATGAAGCAGTGTCTAGGCGGGCCCCATCCCTACGTGGCATCATCTCATTGCAGATTAACTCACCACTCCAAACATTTACCGCTTACCATTTTTCCAACTCATCACCGTCATCCAGAGATGTCATACCCCAAAACCACCCCTTTCAAGTTCCATTTCATGGCCCCATTAGCATGTCCCCTCCATCTAACCGTTACGTGTCATATCTTTTTCGTTCATTTCCCAATCACCATTCTGCACATCAACCGGTTACACACGTCATATGTCCTTCATCTTGCCCCCCTCATGCTCTAAAGGACTCGTTGGCCATTTATTACTGGCCACATACCCATTGTTCACTTGACCTGTCCTTTTTTCGCCCAACGGATACCCGTTCACTGAATTCCAACCCTGTTTCAGTCTTTTGCATTCCACTCACACTCCCTGCATATAAGAGACTCATTTTCCTTCGCCTCTGCAGCATATCATCCAACCATATTTTTCGCCTACTAATGTGTGTTCAATGTGCAGGTACCAGTGGAAATCAATGGCGCCCAAAAGTAAAAAGTTAAATGTGGAGAAAAATCCTTTTCTCCCACCTCCTGTCGATCTCGACCGGATCCCATTAGCAGACAAAGACTATTTAATCTCAGAAACCAGGTTCAAATTCAATTTTCCGAGCTACAATTCTGGTTTAAAGACACCTTCATCGATCAGAGCGATAAAATTGGGCTTTGGGAGTCAAGTTTTCCTATAGAAGGCATGTTCCACTATTCTTCAATACTGGCCTACATGTTTATGTTCTATCAAGCAGAGAAATTTTCCTTTCTCATGCAGAAAATGGACAAGGATGGAAAACCGCAAGAAGTAACTTTATGGACATCGCTGCTTAGAAGAAACTCCACTGAGTTCAGTTTCAAATAGTTCATCGAATTGTTTTATCACCCAGTGGTAAGCATGCTCAGTGGAAGACAAGAACCGAGGATAAACGAGGAGATCCAAAGAGTTCTGCACCTTTCAGTTCTCCCAAAGACCGGGGAATGGTTCCTATTTCAGAATCACATAGAGATCAGAGTGTATGGGTGTGAACTGTCTCCATACAAATTTCCCAAGTATGTGCCTGTTCGAATATTTTCACTGGAGTATATTCCTTAGATGATAAACTCAGATGACATTCATTTTGTGTCTCTGCATAAAAAACAATAGATGAGGATTAAAGGGAAAATAAGATTGTTTATCTACAACACTTGAGCTGCTGGGGAAGAGGCAGATAAACTATTAAAGGAAATGAAATTCAGCACCAGTTTCATTTAGCATTATGATCCAAGTGGGATCATTGCAGAGATGAGATCCAAAAACAAAAGTTCACCTTATGCTCACACCCTCAAACTAGAAATTGAAAAGTATGTGAACCAAACAGAGTGAGAGGCAAATATACTGGTAGATACTGAACAAAAAGAATCTCCTTCAGTCTCTATTTCATAGACCACCACTCCATAGGTACCAAAGGAAAAAAGGCCAAGAAAGGATGCCTCCTCTTTAATCATTGAGGTATCAGCAAAATATTTTCAGGTATACAACAAAAGACCTAAAATCACTCATGCTACTGACATGTCTGGTGAGGAAGAGCCCTACTTTGCCAAAGTGATTGAGGGAAAACATCAGGTGGTGTCCACTTCTTCTTCAAAGAATCATACAGATATAGCTGTGACCACCCAAACTCCACAACGATCTGTACCTCTGAACATTTTCAAAAAATATGACATGATTAAAAAAAAAAAACAGATGCTGACCAATAGCACCTACGCTCAATTTTGGAAGCAAACCTCCACAACACAACATAGACTATTGTTATATTTTGACACAGAGAAAGGAAGAATGGATCTGGAATTTCTGCAAGCACAGGTGCCTCAACCCAAAGAGTTCACCAACTACAAAAGGTCAACTATTGTTTTTGACACCAAACAAGTCCATCCAACTGACCAGATGGATTTGCACAGACAGGCTAGAGAAATAGTTTTCTCCACATTGGCACATGCTTCCTCTATGGAAGCAAAGTTACAGGTATCTCTAAACAATGTTCAGGCCCAATTGAAGTTGGAAATAATATCCTCTTTTGCAAAGGATAATAGAATAAAATCCTTAGAGGAGTTGGTGCTCAATATTGGGTATGATCCCTCGAATGTAAAAGCAGCAGAGGAGATGTTAAAGAAAAAGAATGCTGACATTGCATCTCTAAGAAAGAAGATGAAATTGCCACCAATAGAGGATTCACAAGACAAATAAATAGCTGAGACAGAAGACGAGAAAGAGGAATTACTGAAGCTAATCATGCAGGAGAATGCACAGATAAAGGAAATGGAGGCAGAATTGGAAAGGTTATTGAAAGAGAAGGAACAATCAACCCCGATGGGAGTCATTCCATTGAGTGTAATTCCCCTTGTGAAAATCAGTACAACAACTGTGCCAACAACCACTACAGAAAAAATTCCATCAACAACTCCATTGACAACACTGGAAAAAACTGTGGAGTTGGCAAAATCCATGGAGGAGATGACTTTGCAAGGAACAGAGATCAATAGGCTGAAAACGGAGGTTGAAAGTATCTAGGAACTCAAGTATTCCTTCCAAACAATATACAACATTGAGAGACAAGTATTAGAGAAGCTCAAGTAGGAAGTACAGTAGCTTCAGAGACAAATAGTGGCAGGTAAGACATTAGCAGAGGCTAAGGAAAATATCTGGACAGATATCTCCAAGTCCATAAACGAAATTTGGCCCATGGTGCAAATCATGTTTGAGCAACATCAACTGGTGTTGAAGAGTAGGGAGGCCATCAACAGAATAAGAAGAGAGCTGGGTGAAATTCCCTCGACAACTAATGAGATCATCAAGTTTCTGAATTCAAAAAACAAGGAAGATCTTGAAAACATGAAAGTTGAAGATAGAACAAAGACTATCCTCTAAGTCAAAAGAGTTTTAACCAAAAGAGGATTAATGTTGCAGTTGGAGGAGAATGATCAGAACATGGACATTAGAGTTCATAGGTTTTTAACAAGCTTGAGGCCTTATAGAAAAAGGGCCTTCCATGCTTACTTGTCCTAAATGATAAATTGATGACCTTATTCGATTATAATCAAAATATTTCCACTGTGGCCAAAGACAGTTCCAAGTTCTCAAGGATACAGGGCATCATCACATACAAAGTGTTCTTGGAGACTTTGGAGCCTGACCTCAACATACAACACGAAATCAAGTACATTTTCCTCACCAAGCCGACTTTTGCTAAGTATATCGAGATGGATGAAATCTACCGCTGGATATTGAAAGTTACCATCCCCAATACAGAAAGATGGGATGAGTTGTGCAAATTGATTGAGTAAAGATAAAGGTCTCATCCAGATCAGTGTCTAGCACAATCAAAGTCATATGAATGAATCACCAATAGTCTTCCCCAAAATCAGCATGAGAGATTCGACGCATCATCATCAGTTCCTATATTTTTTCATCTTGTTATCTAGATAGTTAAAATTAGCATCTGCCACATCCTGATCATTGATGATAGTGTCGCTTGTAATTTTTATTATAAATACTTCAAACTTTGAAGTACTTAGGGTTGATCTTTACACCCAAGCAAGTTGTAATTGCTGTAATTTTTATCAAGAGGTTATTCTAGTAATACAAAGAGATGTTTCACAAGATTCATGCGTGTTAAATGTTGGTGAAGTTTCCTTTGTCTTTGTAAAAAGTTTTCTTTCTCAGTTATCATGTTGTTTTTCTAATCTAATCTTTAAAAGAAGTTAAAGTTGCAGAATTTGCCATCGCGTACTCTGTTCCTAATATTTTACAGATTTAAATTTTTTCCTTCTGATGTTATAACAAATAAATTCTTAATTTCTTTTTGTTTTAACTGATATCTCACCTTTTCAGCAATCCATCATTTTATTTCTAAAGAATCCAGAAGTTGGATTACCTTGCCCTGTAAAATGAATCTTCTAAAAAATTGTCCTTTGACCTCTATTTTTATAAAATAGACTCCATAGCCCAATGGAAGCATAAGTGAAATTCAACCATTTTATTAAAAAATACAAACAACTCGGTACTATTCTTTTTTAACTAGTCTAAGATTTGAAAATCCAAACAAATCCAAATCTTACAGAGAGATCCCTCTCTAAAACTGGCAGGGCTAGATCCTAGTTTTGAAGTGGTTGGTTAAGGTTACCTCTTGTAAATTTCTTCTGCCCTTTTACAACCTTTGGGAATTTATAGAGTGGTAACACCTCCTACCACACATAAGAGTTCCTCTGATGCAACAGAAGGTTGCTTCGCAGATCGAGGAATTGGAGATCTCCATGAAACTAGAATCAACCCCTATGGGAGAATCCAGCTCAAGTATGAGTCAAATTTTTAGTCATCTAACTAGCTTATCTCTACAGGTCGAAGATATGAAGAAAGACAAGGGAAAAGATAAAAGAGAAGACATATGGTGTATCAGATGAAAATCAGAAGGCCATGATAAGGAGCATTGTTCCCTATTTAATGAGTACTTGGCATCTGGAGCTCCGAGCCCTTTGAATCAAGTTACTCTACCCTAGTGCGAGCTATGTAGAAATAGACATCACCCTGGTGAATGATATTACATGCAAAAATATGTCCAGACACCTACAAATATTTACTGCACATTCTGTAAATATGTGGGGCATGATGAGAAGGACTGTAGTGCTTATGACCTCTTACATGAAAGGTCAAGAGACACATATAGAATTCAAGGAGAGATGCAGCAGGAAGGAAATGCTACGTAGTTTAATTCCGTAGGAAGAGGAAACTTCAACCCTCATAGTGGATTTAGAGGAAGAGGAGGAGGAGGAGGCATGGGTCGAGGTCGAGGTCAGATCATTTGTTATAACTATGCATATCCAGGTCACTTGGCAAGGGACTGTCAGAACCCTTATACCACTTGAAACTACTGCAACTCATTTGAACATGTCATTGAAGATTGTCTCATGCTGTTATCCAAACTTCAGGAGAAATGAGGAGGAAACCAACAAGTAAAACTAATCTCGGCAGAACCTCGCGGAGAGGATCCTAGATTCATTGTTATCACTAGAGGAGGTGTTGTTATAGGAGAAGACAGAGTGACCCTAGGGAGTACTACAGAAAAATCAAGGGTCAAAAGAGCTGTAGAGAAGACACAAGTGTTTGATCCAAGGAAAGATAAGCAAACATTTGAAGAGGCAAGAAAAGAATTTGGAAGAGATCAGGCTTCTTCATCAAATACACAATCAGAAGTGAGAGAATGTGGAATGCCTCTGGCATTTGAGTATTCTTCTTCGCCCGGAGAAGGAAAAAAGGTAAGAAAGGTTATGGAATTCTTATGCACTTGCATCAATTTGATTAAGGATGAAAGAGTTGTACAAGAACTACAAAATTTGATCAGACAGTATGAGATAGGCAGGATAGATCCTTTGTTGAATATAGAAGTACATCAAGTATCCAGAAAGAGAAGGACAAATAAGGAACTACACCTTAATGCTCAGATTGGATATTATGACATAGATTATGTGGTTCTCGACTAAGGGTTAGAGGTTAATGTTATGATGAAGAAGACCTGGGCACTGATGGGAAAACCTAAGTTGATTTACTCCCCTATTAGGCTTAGGATGGCCAATCAGCAGGCAGTAATCCCCTTTGGAAAACTTTAGCATGTCCATGTGGATATCGATGGGGTAAGGATGGTTGTGGAATTTGAGGTGATTGAGATAGTTGATGATAGCTATCCTTATCTTGTGTTGTTAGGAATTGATTGGGTCTTTAACAACTCCATTGTTGTTGACTTAAAGAAAAGAAGATTGACCTTTGAAGGTGATGTCCTTAGGGTCATTGCACCACTTGATCCTAACAAAGGCCGGAGATATAAATAACCCATAAGAGAAGAAGACCACGCATACAAGCTAGAGAATATATATAAATTGACAGAAAGACAACAGGATTACATTAATCCTACAACAAATGGGAATTTAAGCTGGCGAAGCGACAACGCACTTTCATCAGATTCAGAAGAAGCACTACAGAACTGGAAGAACAAAATGTATGAAGTTTCTATTCGGAGGTGTGCCAGATTGACTAGGGAAGTTTGCTCGATTGGCACAAAAGTAAGCAATCTACCCACATTTGATGGTTTAAATCATTTAGAAACTTTCTTATTGGAATTTGAAGAAATTGTACCAGTGAAACAACGACTGTTGGCACTGGATGAAGCCTTGAAAGAAATGTTCGCAAGATAGTGGGGAACACACAAGAAGAACATCGCAGACTGGGTGGAATGTCGCACTTTCATGACAGTGCACTTTTCATACCAAGTCACAGGATGTGAAGTTTGATACATGGGTCAAAGATGTCCAAAGGACCATGTGTGAAGTTGTGAGGAGGCCTGGAGCAACAATCCTCAGGAACAATGGGTGCATAAATTCATTAACACTTTCGACACAACACCTATCAATTGGTACCTTCAAGCAGAGCCATGCCTCACTACTTCAAATTGGTATGATATGACTCAGAACTCTGTAGCTACATTTTTATTTGAAAGTCAGTACCCCGCAGTAGATCAATATTTACAGGTTGTAAGATAGAAAGTCTTTGAGGAGGCACCTAACCTCCCTTTGGAGCAAGAAGAGGATGAATGGACTGCACCTCTTTAGAAATTGCAAGGTTGTTATAATATCAATACTGATGAGGATGATGATCCTAGGAATCTGAAGATCATAGAAACTAAAGGATAGAGAGACATAGAAGGACCAGGAGTCAAACTACCTTTTATTTGACAACCAATCAAAATCAAGAAAGTTAATATTGGAACAGAGCAAGCACCTAAGCTTGTAAATGTGGGAGATTACTAGGACGATGCCACTATTGATAAGATCAAAAAACTATTGCATGAATATCAGGACTTGTTTCCAACCAAGTTCACTGACATGAAGGGAATTAAAGGGCCTATGGGAGAAATGAAGATCCTCTTGAAACCATATGCAAGGCCAGTCAAGAAAATACCCTACAGACTGAATCCCAAGTATAAGCATAAATTCAAGATTGAATTAGATAGAATGTTGGAATCAGGAATCATAGAACTTGTTGAAGAGTCAGAATGGATTATCCCTATGGTGGTTCAAGATAAGAAGATAGGAGAGATCAGAATCTGTGTAGATTTGAGGAAACTGAATGATGCATGTTTACATGATACATTCCCTACACCATTTACTAACGAAGTGTTAGATAATGTGGGAGGACAGGAAGTTTACTCCTTCACAGATGGCTTTTCAGGTTATCACCGAATCAAGATTTCCAAGGAAGATCGCCATAAGACCACATTTTCAATAGAATGGGTTTATTTCTAGTACACAATGATGCCTTTCAGATTGAAGAATGCAGAAACCATCTTTTCTAGGGTGGTGGTCGAAGCATTCAAGGAATTGTTACATAAAGTTTTGGAAGCATATTTTGATGATTGGACTGTTTTCATCTTGTTGCAAAATCATATTGAATGTTTAAGACTAATGTTGTATAAGTGCACGGAATGTCGCATTTCCCTGAAATTGAAGAAGTGTATCTTCTTTTCACCCTTTGGAGTGATCCTAGGGCATATTGTGTGTAAGAAGGGGTTACTGGTAGATCCTTCCAAGATTGCCATCATTGTTGATCTACCCCCTCCTATTTTGGTTAGACAGTTGCACATTGCACTGGGACATGCTGGATACTATAGGAAGTTTATCAAAGGCTATGCACAGATAACAACACCCATGGAGAAGCTTTTAAAGAAAGATTTTTCATTTCAATGGTTAGAGGAATGCCAACAAAGCTTCAACACATTGAGACAGAAAATGGTCGTTGTGCCTATTCTGGTTTTCCCAGATTGGAGTAAGGAATTCCATGTGCATTTCAATGCTTCATCTATTGCATTAGGAGAAGTATTAACACAACCAGGAGCAGGAGATATTGACCATCCGTTATCCTTTGCTAGTAGTAATCTCTCTATAGCTGAGATAAATTACACTACTATTGAGAGAGAAGGTTTAGCCATGGTGTATGTGATGTGAAAGTTTTGACACTACTTGTTGGGAGGACATTTTAAGATGTTCACTGATCACTCTGCGCTGAAGTACTTAGTCAACAAGCCAGTGTTTGGGGGAAGAATATGAATATGGATACTATTATTCTAGGAATACAATTTTGAGATTGTGGTCAAGCCAGGGAGAATGAACAAGGGACCTGACCACTTGTCTAGGTTAGAACATGGAGAGAAACCTACCAGTTTGGAGGATACACTACGAGATGCACAATTACTGTCCATCAGAAAGGTTGATAATCACTTCATCGAGATAGTCCAGTTCCTATCAACAAGAATGACACCTCGAGAATACACAGTCATTTAGAAGAAATAACTGGTAGTCTGTGCTGCATATTTTTCACTTATAGCTGGACAAATATACAAGATGGGACCTGAAGAGATATTGAGGAGATGTGTTATGGAGGCAGAAAGACCATTTATTCTAGAAGAATCACATGAATACATCGTAGGAGGACATTATGCAAGAAAAGAAACAACGTAAGAGGTTCTTAGAGTTGGCCTCTGGTGGCCCACTTTACACAAAGATGCTAAGGACTACTACAGAGCTTGTGATGTATGCCAAAGAGTTGGGAAACCTTCCAGAAGAGATGATATACCCTTAGCACCTTGACTAACTTTACAGGCATTTGAGAAATGGGAAATCAATTTTGTGGGACCTATAAACCCACCAGGAAAGCACACAGGAGCTCAATACATCATCACCGCAACAAAGTTTTTGAACAGATAGGTAGAAGCAAGAGAAATTAAGGACTGTAGTGAAACTACAACTGCGAGGTTCATATTTGATGATATCATAACCCAATTTGAATTCCTGAAGATCCTTATGAGCGATCAAGGAACACATTTTATTAATAATACTATTGAAACCTTGACCCAAGAATTTGCAGTTCATCTTTAGAAGAGAACACCTTACCATCCACAGGCAAATGATACAGTCGAAACTTTCAATAAGATCTTGGAGATAGCACTGATGAAGATTTGTAGTGTCAACATGGATGATTGGGATTTGAGAGTACCAGTAGTGTCATGGGCCTATATAACCACTTGCAAAAAGCTGACAATGTAGACTCCCTTTAAGTTGGTCTACGGTCTAGAAGCAATAGTACATATGGAATATCTAGTTCCTAGCTTGATAATTGTAGCATTTACAGATAAGGATGGAATTGGCGCTGTTCAAAACAGGATTGTGTAGTTGATGGAACTAGAGGAAGACAGGTTTATTGCAAGATTTCATCAACAGGTACAGAAGGAACGAGAAAAGGCCTACCATGACAGACACATTAAGAAGAAAACCTTTAAGCAAGGAGATCTGGTTTTGGTACATGACACCAAGGTCATGAAGCATCCAGGGAAATTTAGGACACATTGGCTAGGGCCATATGAGGTTTCCTATGTTGCAGAAGGTGGAGCTTCACAGTTGAATACTTTGAATGAAGAATGTAAATAAGGGTTGGTGAATGGGAGTCGGTTGAAATTGTATTATGACAACCAGCTAGCCCACAAATCTCAGTAAAAACATAAGAAGAAGGGTCTAGGTACCAAGTGCAATTGAAACTAGGTACCAGACATAGAAAAGACAGTCTGCACATGACAGGGAGGGATAGAACAGAAAGCACAGGCTGCTCTGTGTAGTCTAAAGTCGAAGTAAAAAAGAAGGTCTAGTCTTGTAGTGACTCGAGACGAGTCATGGGTGAGTGTTGGGGACTTGATGGCCCTTGGTTATGGATTAAGGAAGAAAGTGAAGAAAAGGGAAGAGAAAGAACAAAGTACAAACTGCGTGGAAGGCACATTGACTGAGAATGGGTCGAAGTGGTCAAAGAAGAAGAAAAGAATGAGAGAAGTAAGGGAAAATGAGTCATTGAACGAGAAGATCGAGGAAGACAGGTCAACAAGGAATATGGATCATGTACAAATCAAAAAGTGGAAAAAGCCACCAATGGATGCTTTGGAGCACCTAACGGGAAAGACAGAAAGACAGGCTCGTGAAGCCCTGAAAACACGGGTCAAGGTGGACCTAGGGTTTTAGACACCTAGGGTTTTGGCATTTAGGGTTTTGAAACCTAGGTTTTGGCCTAAGTTTGTCATAGAGTCATTGCAATGTATAAATAAAGACATAGATGAGAGAGGGGGGGTTAGTCGTTGGTTGTTAGCTAGATTTGTGTTGTGATATCGAGTGATTATTATTGTGAGAGAGAGAAGTTTTGTGTGTGAGAGCACTCTGGTATTGTAATATCTTTAGTTGGGTGAGAATATCAACCTTGCAGCTGGGTGCACAGGGAGAGGAGAGAAGGAGAGAGAGATCTGCAAACTAAGTGCGTAGATAGAACTGTATGGTTTCATTTTAATATATCAAGAAATGTAGTTCTGTGGATGTATGCCTAGGGAGAGGGTGAACCATGTATATCTTGTTGTTTTTTTGGTTGATGTTGTGTTATTTTCTTTCTGTTATACCGTGAATGCATTGTTGTGTTAGATTTGAGGTATACTATGTGAAGTAGGTTTAATCTTGTTAAAGAATAACTAGATCTATGTGTGTTGCTCTATTGGATCCACTTGCATTTCCTCTGGTTGTAGACACCTGTTTCCTGCAACCCCCTATTGCTACTTCGAGTGAGACTAGATCTGCTTTGCAGGTGTTACCCAAAGTGCCAGTAGCTAGGGCTTGTTGGTGGGATGTTAAAGTTGAACCCTGGGTCTGCCCCTGTGAAAACAAATTTCAAAGGGAAGATGAAGTGAAGAAGGATGAAATTCCAAGGGAAGATGAAGTGAAGAATATTGAAATTCCAAGGGAAGATGAATTCTTCTAATGATTTACTATAGGGTTTTATTTGAAGGTAAACTTGGCATTTTCGACATAACACTTTGTTTAGAACGATTCAGGTAGTGAAACTTATAGGTGTTTCATAAGAGATAGTGAAGAGTTATGGGCATCAATTTTAGGTCTTGACTCATTACAGGTTTGGAGTTATACTCAGTTGAAGTTGAGGTTCTTAAAACTAGGGTTTTATTCTTCAAAATGAGTCATCTTGTCATTTTCGCGATAATATTTTTTGGGGATGATCCAAGCCTATGATGCCGCAAATTTTTATCCACTCATGTAGAAGCTAAAGAGGTAGAAGAATCAATATTACCAATACATAAATACAATGTACCTACATTCTCTCCTTTTTCTATCACCAATGATCCTTTGGTGACCTTCCATGCCTTATATGTAAATATATATATACACAAACTTCACTTTCCAACTACCCTGTTGAAATTAGATTTTTCCTTAGATCTGGAACATGTCCTGCCTCTTTCAACAAACATTTGTTTCCATTCCTTTGTTTTATTTTTACCTTTCTCATTCCAACAATTTTGCACAGTGCATCATCACCCAAATGAATCTGTCCAAAATCACCTTGAACATAATCTAGAAAATGTTTCCTATGGGGTGTGGCATGAAATTAATGTGCTGCATCTACTGTTATAACATGAAGTTTTTGTGTGTCAAATTCATTCTTAGGCTTTTAATTTTTATCCTTAGTCTTGTTTAAAGATTTAATTTTTATTTTCTCTTTATGGTTTTCTTAGGTCTTAGTAAAAAATAAATGTAAAGTTGAATGTTGGGACATACCTTTGGTTCATTCCCTTTGGTTTATACCTTCATTTCATCACACAATTAGACAACCATCACCATCACCCTTATTCCACCACTAGTCTGACATGTCACTACCTCCATTATGTTATTAAACCCCTCCACTATGTCCCTCTACCCGTTACAAGGTCAAATCAATTTGTTTTAGTACGATGCCAACTCAACAATACATTTTGTAGTGCATCTTGAGTACATCATCCCTTCTTACCATTATTTCACTTATGAGGCTTGTGTCAGCTGATCTCATTGATTTCAACATCCATGATTTAAAGGAAATAATTTGAGATTTACTCATTTAAGGTTGTCTCACTGTTTTCTCAAGATTTGAATTTTTCTCCTAGTTTGGTGTTGCAGAAACCACCTAAGTTTAGACATGCCTTGCAGAATCTACTACATAATGGATGGAAGAGGGGAATTTGAGGTTAGAGATATTGTAGATGATTCCATGCAATCTTAATCATATCTACTCTCAAGCCACGATGTCTAGGTACTCCTTGAGTTTTCTGAGCTCTATTCAAGATCATATTAAAGTTGTGCTTATTTTTCTTTTCTAGGGCGCTATGAATTGAGGATCTACATGCCAAACCTACCCCTTTACCTTTGCTATCACAAAATTATCAACTTATCTGTAGTATTTTCAGCCTCTTCTATCACAATTGAGAAAATCTTGTTGTCGGAGCCATTGTTCCTATCTCTTGCTTGGCCCTTGTTGTTATACTATGAAATCTTTTATGAATTGCGCTATGGATCCCTTGTTCCCATGCTGCGAACCTGTGCATAAGATCATAATTGTTATCCTCTGATTGCATGGAATGTATCAACTGAATTCCTTTATATATTAAATTGTTATTCCAAGTCTATAACATGTCTATGCTGAAAGTTTAAAGAACCTTGTTGATTTAAGTGGTGAAGGCCTTGAAAATGGCGGTGAAATGTTAGCTTAAAAACTTGACAGTTTCTTCTCCCTTGCATATCCTTTTTCCTGAAGGGTTTTATTCCTTCTTAGCCATCAGTTGCCCTTCCATAAGTTCAACAGTCAACAAACAGGAAAACACTGAATCCTTACATTGAAGACAACTTTGAAAAATACAATCAGTCAAACCCTAAGACCTCCGTCCTTGTTTGGCCTCTCATATCTCTCATATTATTGTAGTGTTTTTCCTCCTGTTTATAGAAAATGGATATACCTAAAAAAAAAAGTCTCACAAGGGTGGGAGTTTAGTCAGCATAGAACCTTGCGATATGTAGTTGTTCGATGTTGAACCTCTGATCAGAGAGGTCTTCCAGAGGGTTGGATGTTTAAATTTCTATTAGAATATGCAGAGGGGACACCCTGAGGTAGCCAGAGAGTTTTCCTTAAATTTTGATGGCACTAAAACCAAGGTGGGAACCCTTGAAATGGATTTATCTGAGGCCACCATTGCAACAACCACTGAGATACCCAACACTAGTCAAATATGGTTTAAATATGTGACTCTTAATGCAACCTTCTCTAAAGAGTTCCTCAAACCAGAACACCAGGGAGATAACCTATCTAAGGGAGTTCCTAGGAGCCACTTGGTTAATGGATTTGACAAGATGTTAAAGGTGATCCAGAGATATTTTACCTATGAGGGAATATTCAATATGATTTACCAATATCACATTAGACTTTTGTTTCACTTCACATGCAAATATCTAATGAACATCCCTTTCTATTTGTTTAGGAGTATGGGGAAAATGGTTGATAGCATCCAAACCAAGTCCAAGACTGTGGACACAAGTGTTTTCCACTCAGGGTTGATTAGGATTTTGGTGATGGAGGAGTTGAAGAAAAGAAACATAGCTTGGGATCAATTCATTTGCTCTGCACATCTGCAGCTAAATGTAGCCCCCACTCCTCAATCTAAGGTGTAGATCCCTTTGCAAGATGATAATATTGTTCACATAGAAATAAATAAAAAGAAAAAGGGAAAACACATTGCCAAATATAATGAGGATCCTAAGGAACACCATGAAGAATAAGGAGGATCTCATCACTCTCCATAGAGGGAATTTTCACCCCAACCTACTCTAGAACTAAAAGAAATTACCTCATCTAAAACCATAGAACAAAAGGGAGAATGTTACTCTTTTCCTCACCTATTATTGTAGTTGAGAATAGATCTAGGAGGCCCTTCACCAGGTCATAATCCAAGAAGGAAATTGATGAAAAAGAGGTCATAAAAGAAGCTCCTTTCAAGAGGAAGTACAAGGGTAAGATTGAGGCTTCTGAAAAACACATTAGATTCATATACATAACTACTCCCCTTGAGAACCCTAACTTCAAAAGATTGATTAGATGGCTCAGAGATGCCAGAAAGGAGGTTGCTTGACTAAAGGAAGAAGGGTTGACCGAGAGGAAAAATTTAAAAGACCTTATGGATATGTACAAGGAAATGATTGATCTGACCATATTTACAACAAAGAGATTTATGCGCCTTCATAGGCAACTTAGAAATCTATATAGGAATAATAGAAATTACAATCCCATATCAAAAAGATCAAGCCAGAATCAAAAAGATCAAGCTGGAGTTACAACCCTTCAAAGATGAGTTAGCTCAAAGAAATCTTAATGTGCTAGCTCAAGCTGCAACCAAGAGAAGTACCAGACTAAGGAGATGAGATGGAATGGCTGAAAGACCCTAAATTTTGATGATGATCCTCCTTGCATTTTGATTTTTTTGTGGGAATTATCATGATTATACTTTATTAAGAGGAATATACAAGCTTATACACCTTTTTCTAAGGATTTTGGGTATTCTTGGCTCAAACTGCATAACAAAAAAAGCTACAAGACATTTCATAGTGCCTGGCACTGTAAAATGATCTACACAGTCAAAGTTGAAAGCTTGCTACGAAATGCGTTGTGAAATGATCCATGCCATATAGAGGTTGCAAAGTCATTGTGAAATGACATAGAAAGACATAAAACGTAACATTGCTATGGAATATGCTACGAAATCATCTACACAGCCAAGCGCTACAAAATCTGTTATGAAATTCGCTGCGAAACCCGCTACGAATTGTTTGATATAGTCAACACTTTAGAGTTCACCGCCAATTCCAGTTTTGATGGGTTTTGAGGGAATCAATGGTCACCAGGTGGAAAATGAAGCATATCACAGATGCTTGAATGTTAGTTGAAGCTGGTGGACACATGGAAATGATGGAGATGTTCTCAAGGAAAAACTCAGTATGAAAATATTATGGTGTTAGGGTTGTGGCCAACATTTTCCCTATTTTTAGAAGTTTGTTTATTCCACTTGTACAGATGTAAGATTTCCATTTTTAAGTCGAAGAATCCTATGTTACAAGATCCATCTCGAATTGTATGATGTCACTCATTGTTTAGACTATAAGTGAAACATTAGAAGTACATTTTGAGGTTCGAATGGTTGAGCATAGACTCCTTGATGTAATGTTTTGATGTAACAGAGCCAGAATCTGCTTTATGTATGAGATCTGAGACAATTTTACTAATAGAAGTCAACTTCCTTTTCCATTTTATTTCTTCTTTATTACTCTAATTTTCTCATTACTGAATGATTCAATTGAGATATTATAGGTGTGTTACAATGTATGCTTGATTGTGATGCTGATGTAATTGTTATCAGTGTTTTAAAGTTTAGATCAAGAATTTCTTGTGTCTGAGATTTTTCTTCACTTGTCTACTAGTAAGGCCCGATGCTATTAGTAGACTTATTCATCCTTCTTATTAAGTATTCCATATACTCACCTTTATATTTAAATCACTGACTAAAGTTAGCCAAGATCTCACTTGCTTATGCATTCTTTCCTAGAAATTTATGTGTTTGAACATTGCTATGTTGATTTTTGTCCATTTGATACTCTATCATAAAATTACCATTACAAACCTATTTATTGGGTACTGTGATTTTCCTCCAGTAGTCCAAGGGTGACTCTTAGTGCTAGCATCTACTACTCAAGACTTATAAATACTATCTACAGAAAGAATAAAAGCATCCTGTAACACATCACCTGTTACATTTTCTTCTTGATTTTTTCTCTTGTTGTCCATCTCTTTGTTTCTTTGGAGCTTTGTAGTCTTTCTTCATATGTCCTTTCTTCCCACAATTCCAACACTCTATCTTTCTCAGTCTAGATTTGGATCGGCCCTTCCTAGAATTCCCTTGGTTTCCTTAGCCCTTTCCTTTATCCTTTTTTCTTCCCATGTTCTCCATGTTTAATGGAGTACCTGATGTCTCACATGTGCTTTTACGTCACAACAAAAATTATATAAGCATCTCCAAGAATCCATTGATGCATTCCAAGACCACACAAATCATTATTAAGTTCCAATTCCTACGAGAACAGGTCACATAAAAAAATATCAAGTTGGAGTACATTGGGACAAAAGAACAAATTGTAGACATATTCACAAAGACTCTTCCTAGGGAGAACCTTGAGTATCTTCGACAAAAAATGGAAGTAATTTCTACTCCAAATTTATTTCCATAATATTTTGCAAAACGAGGAATATTTCCAAGGGAACCTTTCCATTGATGTCAAAATGGGAGAGAAAAACAATAAGAATAGAAGCATGAATACAAGAGGATAGTAGAATCATTGGGATCAAAGCACAAAGACAAGGTCAGAATAGTTGTTTTACTAAGTTTCCATCAATTCTAAAGGGGGATATTGATGTAAAATTGGTTTTCATTGATGTCAACCTTAGAAGAATCCCTAAAGAAAATTCTAGAAGCCCCTAAAAGTGATGATAATGTATCCACTTAAAGAATCCTTGAAGAGCCTTGAAGGAACCTTGACATAAATGTATATAAATCCAAAGTGGTCCCCTTATGGCATATATTTTAAGCATGGCCCTCACAGGATGAGATAAAATGTAGTTTTTTCCACATGCCCACTTTTATTTGTACACAAATGGAGCCTTGAAGAAGCCATAAATCTAAGTAAAGAAGCTCCTAAATCCAAGAGAATAATCCCCTAAAGCCAAGTCAATAAGCCCATAAATATAAGAGAATAAGCCCCTAAATTAAATTAAACAATCCTCTAAGGTTGACCATCCTTAAGGAATAGGTGCAACCCAAAGGTTGTGACCCTTGGTCGCACCCCCTCATGTGGAGAAGACTCATATAAATAAGAGGATCCTCATTTGGAATTTGTAACACACCAATTCGACCTAGTCAAGGAGGAGGACTGATTTTTAGCCTAGAGGAGTGAATTTCTAATGGGTGTTGTATATGCACTAAAAACACACTAAAAACCCTCAATTAAATTGTCAACCCGGGGTAAGTAAACTTAGAGTTGTAGCAAAATATATGCCAAAGGTAGAAGGGTTGGTAGTAGTATAGTCTAACTAAGGAAGTGGATATCTAAGGCTAATCTACTCAAGCAAAGCTATCTAATGAGAAAACCCTACTAAGCAACTTTAAACTATGTAACCTAAGTACTTTTGGACCAAGGATCGATGGATAGTTCTAAGAAAGAAAGTAAAACCCCTATGAAAAGAAAAATAGTTTATAACGATAAGAAAAAGAAACTATTTACCATAACAATAAGAAAATAAAAAAAATCAAACTGCTTTAACTTGCCAACCTAAATTCAATGAGAAACTATCCTATGAAAGAAAGTGAATAAACAAGCCAACAACTATTCTATTAAAGAAAGTAATCAAGTAAGAAAAACAACTAGCTAACCTATTAAAGCAAGTAAACAAGTAAGCAAAACAACTAGCTAACCTATTAAAGAAAATAAAAAACTAGATACTCTAAGACAACTTCTACTGCGAGTAATCTAATAAAAAAATTTCATTGAACAACTATCTAGCCTAAGCGGCAAGTGGACTATATTCTTAATTCAAACTTCAAAACTATTTATAATTCATAAAAGGAAATATTTTAATTGAATGCAAGAGGAACTAACAACTAACCTTTAATCCGTGATAAGAAAAATTATCTCTAACCTATCAAAGAAAAAGAATATTTATCCTACAACAACATTAAAACTATCTTCTGATCTACGAAAGCAAGAAACTATATCTTCTGATCTACGAAAGAAGGAAACTATATTTTAACCTATGACAACTCAAATATAGTGTTGGTGGTTGTGTGAATGTCTCTGATGTCTGATAATATCTTGATGACACTTGACAACAAAGGATAATTCAAGCGGTATAAGCTCTTCACTGATCTCAATAGCAAAGTTAAAGGTATGGATTAAACAATCCAATGAGAATTTAGTCATTATGGAAACAATGTTAATTATCCTGCATATTCATGAATTATTAACCATCAACAATATAACATGATTTTAATTGTACTTCTATGCTATGTAAACAAAATTCATAATTAAATTCAATCATTAACTAAGAAATATAATTGCAATCTAATTCTAGAAAAGAAAGTACATGAAATGAAACTATGCTATATGTATCTTAACAATTCAAATTGCAATAAGGAAAATGCTTAAGAACATAAATTAAAACATTACATTAAAAAGGAAACTAACAAATACATTAATCAACAACTGAGTAAGCAAGATCTACATAAAAAATGAAATAAGCAATCTATAATTAAAAATTGAAATTAATCCTATCCATCCATCAAATCCTTGTTAAATAAAACTCAAATTAAAACTTTGTTCTACTCTATTTAATACTCTGTTTTAAATTTAATTCTAAAATAATAAATAAAAACATAATCTAATATCTAATTGCACACGGGGTTAGTCTAGGAATTTTAATTTTTTTCCTAACTACAATATCAATGCATGCTAACACAATCCTTCATACTAACCCGCAAAAGAGAGTTAAAGCAATTAAACTACAACACCAAACTAATTAACAAAATGATAATGCATGTACAGGAAATAAAGAGAACAACTAAACTATAAAATGCATAAACAACATAAAGAACAGTTACCAGACTTCTAGTGGCCCCCCCAGCAAGTTGTGGTCACTTCCTAAAAGCACACCATGAACTCAACAATTCGATTTCACCATAAAAACTCAAAAACCCAGTTTCTATATAATCTGGCAGCGAAAAATAGCAAAACAGAGTAAAATCATGTTTTTCCTATCACACTGATTCTTCTACTTCCTTTACAATTATCTAACCACCACGGTGGTATTTATAATGTTTACAGACCAAGTGGTCGACCACAGGAGGGTCGAACCACTTCTAAATTCGACAATGTAACTGCTGAAATGGAGCAGGCCAAGAATCGCCCTATTTAACAACCAAAAATAAGTTGTTGGAAGTTCGATAGTTGGAGGGGGAAAGGAAGAGCAAAACCCATGTTCCTGATTCACCCACCACTGGCCGCCAATACCATAACTGCCAAATTTCCCACCATTTTTGTGCAAGACTCAGTGTTGGACGAAGTGCCGGATCGGGTACCAGATTGAATATTGGAAGGAGTGCCACACTGAGTGCCAAAAGTAGAAACGTGATGCATTTTTTCCCTATAACACCAAATAACGTGAAACATATCCTTGGGAGCATAAAAGAGTGATGAATTATACTCAATATCAACATTAAACAAGAATCATACATACCTGGTGTAGATCATACCATTTTAGCATAAAATTGTTCTAAAAGCTCCTTCAAAACATGAAAAACACATATGTACACTCGACAAAACTGTCTAATAACTGTCATAAAATTGATCATATCTCGGGCCCAACATTACCCCCACACATACGATTTTGTAGGTCCCACTACAAACAAAAAGAATTTATCCCTCATGACTAGGCTTGCTGAGGATGATCATCTTTGGAAGCCTCTCCTTCTTGCTATGAAGACTTTACCTTGTGCCTCTTGTGTTTCTTCAGCTGTTCTCTAAGGCTGTGGTTAGATTTGGTCATTTCATTGACGAACCGTTGAAGGGAGTTAACCTTTGCTTGAAGGACTTCATTATCATGATGAAGGTGTGTGTCTATCGTCTTCCTTTCTTCCAACTGTTGGGGAACATGATGGTTTTCTTTTTGTAGCTTTTCAATGGCTGGGGTAGAATTGGTGATCTCTAAGGAAGGCTTAGATCCTTTGAGGGATGTGGACAATCTATCATTTTTAGGATCTAGAGTAGGCATGGGTGAAGTAGGAGTGATGGGGGATTGGTAAGGAGAGGTAGGTTCTGATTTTGTCTTTCTTAGTGGCTCTAATCCATCTGCAGAAACTTCCCTAAGTATCTTGTGAGGGCTCTCAAGATCGGAGGACACTTGGATAGGATCCGAAGCAGGCATGGGTTTTGCATAAGGTTTTGTTCTTATGCTCCGGGTACTCTTTCGAAAGGGTCCTTTACCAAATCGATTGGCTCCCATCCTATTTGTGGGAACGATGGGAAAGTATTGTTGGATTACTTCTTGGAGATTTTTAGTTGTAGGATCAAGAGAGATTGAAGGAATTGGTGGGTTAACAATAGGCTTCTTTTGGTCCTTGCTCTTGGTCTTTTTAGCCGATGAAGAAGTAGGGATATCAACAAGCTTTTTGTATTTTTACAAAAAAGAGAGGGTCTGTACAAGGGGGTTTGGATTTCTTGGAGAGCGAGGCTTGGATGGAGAGATAGTTCTTAGGCTAAGTAGATTTTTCTCGGTCCTAATTGTCAAGTGAGGGTTTGCAAATTGATAGATAAAAGCATCCCAAGTTTGCCCCTGTTTCTCTAGTTCGGATAGAACAAGGAGTTTGATCAATCCATGGTGAAAGAGACAGTTGTGGGGGTTAGTCACATTATTCCTCTCCTCACTTGAGAGGACATCTTCTCCAAGATTTTTAGAAAATATAAGGGGAAATTCAAAGGTTTGTTGAACATAAAATGAGCCAGCAATCTGAAATGACAAGATTTGAAAGTGGAGTATCTATCTTCACATGTAATCAACCTTGTGATGACGATGAGAGGGTTGATCAATTCCACCTTGATCCACTCCCTAGAATATCCTTTTTCTCCTGAACTGTTCTCGAATTCGGTCTTAAAAACCCTGTTATAACTTGAGCACGATAGTTGGTGGTTTTTGAACCATCTATCTCCCATTCTTGGGAGCTTCATAGCTGCAACAATGGACTCTTCTAAGAATTCAAAGGAAAGATACCCCACGCATGATGTCTTCCCATCGAAACCAATGAAAAATTGCATGGAGAGGCCATCATTGTGGCCCTTCAAGTTAGACAAAAATGGCCCCCAGCCTGCGTGCAAAAATACCTCTCTGCATTGTGCAAATTCGGGAATGGATAAATGATCTGCATAGGAAGAGGGTTCATACCTCCTAGGCATTGTGGCAGAGGAAAAATTCACTAGGCAAGGGTGTGATCGAGCCAAGAGATGGAACAAATTGGTCACAGGCCAAACGAAATTTGAACAGGGGAAGAAATGGCAAAGGTTGGGCATGATTTTTTAACGTAGGGAAGAGAAAATGGCAAGGGAGAAATGAGATAATGGTTACCTAGCCCGAATTTGAATGCACCTATGGTGGATTAAGTTGCACACATGTGTGAACGAGCTTCCATGTGTGGGAATTTTCGAATTCGAAGGCTCGTGTTTGGGGGAAATGTAATGATGCGTAGTTAGATCAATGTCCAATTCTTTTGACTTGGACATTTGATCATGAACATATAAATAATCTTCAATCAATTGACTGCAACCAATTCGATTGAATGTAATTGAGTTCAGGTTACCTAGAATCTAGGATAGTTACTGGTGTATAATTCATATGGTACTTTGATTGACACCTCATACGACATTTCATATGGCACCTCATACAGTACTTCATATGGTACCTCTGTTTTAAGTACATTTGCACTTCTTATAATGGATAGCCTGCAAATTGGAAGTGTGCTTGACAATCACAGTGGTAAATGAGCAGAGGCATAATGTTCCCTTGTTGTTGATTTTGACATCATGCTCACTCAATCCTCTTGCATATGGCATATAATGTCAAACCTACAATGAACAGGTTATAGAAAGTATAAAACATGTACTGTCAATCCTACAATGCACATCTTGTAATGAAAGATAAATTGATAAAGAGTGGTCTGTTAAGTATATTTTCTGTAATTTATAGCACACAAGAGTTTAACACTTTAAAAATAAAAATGACTATCAATGTAGTAACCTGTATCATGGAAATAATACAAAAATTCTTGCAAAGCTTTATTTCTCTAGGCAATGATCATTTGTCAGCTCATGAACCCCTCCCCCACACCTAAGTATTGTGACACCTCACAATAAAAAGTATAGGATACCATTCAGTATCCCCCAATAGCCAAAGATATATAGTATGTCAAGTGTAAAGATAAAATTTCACAGATTAGTCTGACGAGACGGTTAGAAGATGGCCCCACCTATAGGATAAGAGATCCTATATATGGATAAGAAGAGATAGGCAAGAGAGTTTCAAGATAGTCTTAGAGTTATTTCCCAATGGAAAGTTTATGGAGTTCATTAACCTTAGCTTAACCACACATACTTCATGTCATCTTTGTCTGCAAGTAATGTCGTACATCAGGACAAGTTTAAATTTATTATTTATTTTTTGTCAGATTACCATCCTCGCTAGGTAGAATGCCATGCTGCAAGCAAGCCTGTTCAATACTATGATGAGTTTACCTAGTCATACCACAGACCGATACCTGCTACCAGTAGACCTGGTCAGTGTCTTGACGGGTTAGCCTCTTACACCCTCAAAGACTGGCCCTCGATATTTTATTATTTTAGTATAATATTGCTTTATGCAAGAAGTTGGGAGGACATCTCTGAAAACAACTTTTCTTTCTTTTTTCAATTGGGATAGTATTTATGTTAGAGGCTGACTTTCCGTTATATTACTTAGTGATTGTCCCGATGTAAGGGGTACTTAAGCGGATGTGGCCTATGTAAAGATATGATATAATCAAGCTATTTAGTGTGTAGTGGATGGTACCAATGAGAAAGAACAGAAAGGTATCTCTAGGCTCAACTTACTTTCTTCTTTTGTAATTATTGTGATGTTTCCATGACTAGCTACTAATTAGACCTCCTTGTTACTCTTTGATAAAGACACTTGACTCACTTTGTCAGGATTCTTGGAAAAATTGTATGAGAGACCTTTAGTCTTGATATTTATGGTATCACGTCCTTATACAATGGTGAAGAGGTTCAAGAGAAACTGCTTTAGAATGCCTTAAAAAAATGATAATTTTTGCAAAAATATGGCTAATTACAATAAGTCAATATTCATTTGATGATTTAGCAGACACAAAATTCAAGTGTAACAATGTTTTGAAGAAATATCCTTGAAAATGTGTACTCCTGGTGAAATAAATACTTACAAAAATATTTAGATTGCCTTATTAACAAAATTCAAAAACTATTTACATATGTATAGTAGGAAATTCATAAAACTTTTCAAGAACAAGGGGGGACTTCCCCATCTACTAAGGCCAATGATTTGTCAGTTTACATGACCTGTAGAAAATCCTCTCTGGAAATGGGCTTATGATAAAATTTAAGTTGGTGTCCATTTACCACAAAGGAGACTTGTCCATCGTCAATTGTTTTAATTTTTATAGCTCCATTGTCATACACAGTGTCTACCTCGTAAGGGCCCAACCACTGGGTGGTGATTTTTCCTTTGAAGTTTTTGAATCAGGAATCAAACAACAGATCCCAATCACCAGGTTGGAAGTGTTTCTTCTTGATAAACTTGTCATCTCTCTTGCTCCTCTGGTTTTGGACTAATATTGTCCGTTGGATGGAATCTTGCCTGATTGCATCCAACTCATTCAATTGTAGGGATCATTGCTTCTAAGCCTCATCCAGGTTCAATCCTAATTATGCAAGGATACAGAATGTCCTTAATTGGAATTCTATTGGTAAAAGTACTTGTTTCCCGTACACTAGCTCATAAGGGGTATGCCCAGTGGTATTTCTCCAGGTGGTCAATTATGCCCACAAAGCCTCTGGGAGCTTATCAGCCCAATTTCGGTGATGTAACTGAACAGTCTTGGTCAAGATGGCTTCCAAAACTTTGTTTGTAGATTCTACCTAACCATTGGCTTGTGGGTGGTATGGAGAAGATTTACAATGTTTAATCCCATATTTCTCTGTTAGCTCTTTCATCAACTTGGAAGTGAATTGAGTGCCTTGATCGGTAACAATTTCACGAGGGACACCAAAGTGGGTAAAGATGTCTTCATAGATAAATTTGACAACATACTTCTTTGTATCCCTGAATAGGGCTTTTGCCTCTACCCATTTGGTGACATAGTCCGTACAGACTAAAATATAGTTCTTTCTATGGGACATGGGTGAAATTGGTCCTACAAAGTCAAGGGCCCATTTTTGAAGGGTTCTATCATAACTTGGGCATGCAAAGGCATTTCGTTAGCTGACGTAGTTCTTCCTATCCTTTGGAAGCTATCACAACTTCTCACATACTTGGTAGCATCTTTGAAAATTCTAGGCCAATAGTAACCCAAATGTAACACCTTATATGTTGTACGCTTGTCAGAAAAATGGCCACCACATGGTCCATCATGACAGCTTCATAGTATTTCTAGTACCTCGTTGTCTTGGAAACATCTACGAATAATCCAATCATGACCTATGTGAAAAAGATCATGACCAACCCAAGAGTAATTAGCACTCTATGTAATAATTTTCCCCTTTTCATGAGGTGACAAATGAGACGGTAACTTCCTAGTAGCTAGATAGTTTTCCATATTTTCAAACCATGGGGTATTGATAGAAAGGGAAAAGAGGTGCTCGTTTGGGAAACTATCATCTACAGGGATATCATCATCCTCATTTTTTATTTGGGAAAGAAAATCAACTAATACATTATCTTTTCTAGGTCGGTCAAGCACAGTGATATTAAATTCTTGCAATAAAAAATGCCACCTGGTCACTCGGCCATTAGTTATGGGTTTATTCATGAGGAATCTACTGGTGGAATGATCGGTATGTACAAATACTTCATAACCTGTAATGTAATTATGAAACTTGTTAATAGCATGAACAACTGCCAATAATTCTTTCTTGGTGACTCTGTAGTTTAACTCGACAGGGGACAAGTTATTCCTCACAAAGTAAATGGCATAGGACTGATGGTCATCTTTCTTCCCTAATACCCTTCCTATTGCGGTGTTGGAGGCATCAATGGATATATGAAATGGGAAAGTCCAATTGATCCCTCTAAGAACTGGTGCCATAGATAGCTTAGCTTTCAGGGTTTCAAAGGCAGTTTGACACTGCTCAATCCAAACAAAATTGACATCTTTTATTAGTAATCCAAACATAGGTGCAACAATCTTTGTAAAATTTTCAATAAACCGTCGATAATATCTGGCATGTCCAAGAAAGATTCTCACCTCTTTATGAGTCTTGGGGGGTGGAAGTCTGACGATGACCTCAATCTTTGCAGAATCGAATTTTATCCCTTCAGACGAAACATGATGTTCTAGAACCACTCCTTCAGTTAACAACATTTTGTATTTTTCATGAATTAGAGATAGGTTCATTTCCTGGCATCTGATGAGGACTTTTTCTAAGTTGTCTAAGGCTTCCTGGTAAGTGTTAACATAGACTATGAAGTCATCCATGTATACCTCCACATAATCATGAATAAGATCGACAAATATCCCTAATATTGCTCGTTGAAATGTGGCAGGAACATTACACAATCCAAATGGTAAGACCCTATAGACATAGGTGCCCCAAGGACAAGTAAAGGTAGTCTTTTCCTGGTCTTCGGGTGCTATAAGAATCTAATTGTACCCACTATAGCCATCTAGAAAGGAAAAATACTTCTTGCCAGTCAAGGTATCTAGAACTTAGTCAATGAAAGGAAGAGGAAAGTAGTCTTTAAGAGTGCCTTGTTGAGTTTCCAAAAATCAACACAAATTCTCCATTTCCTGGTCACTTTCTTTGGAACCACTACAAGCGGGGATACCCACTTACTATTGGACATGGGATAGATAAATCCAACATTTAACAACTTTTGGATCTCCTCCTTGACTATATCTTTAAGTGCAGGTTTCATCCTTCTCTAGGGTTGCCTAATAGGTGTTACTTCCCCCTGGGTATATATGCGATGGATGGATGTGTCGGGGTGTATACCCTTCATGTAAGTGTATTCCCAAGAAAATTCTCCTGGTTTTTCTTTAAGGATATATACTAACTATTTCTATTGGTTTGCATCTAGCTCGGAGTTTATATGTAAAAATTGTCCTGGACTAATCTCGTAGGGGATAGTATAAGACATGGCAGACTCATCTATCTCGAAAATAAAAGATGTCAAAGACAAAATGGATGGGTCTAATTGTTCTTTAAATTCTTCCCCAAACATGTACTCAAATTGGGGAAAATACTGTGGAAAATCCACACATGTGATAGTAGAAATAAACTATTTTAGCACATTTTCTGTTGTGTGCTCCTAAAGTTCCCATGCATGGTCACTTGGAAATATGGGTTCTTCCCTGTCCTCGTTCTCATATGGACATTCAAGCCACCATAGATTCTCCATAATAGGTTGAGCTAGAGGGTAAATGGTGGGCTTTTGGATAGATAGACCATTCGAGATGGTCATTTCCCCTTCTCTACAACCAATAAATGCATTGGCTATGGCTAGCCAAGGTCTTCCCAACATGACGGGATGGCCTTTGGTAGGATCCTTTGAGTGAATGACAAGAAAATCTACAGGGTACTCCCATGAGGCTAAAGTAACCATGACATCATCTAAAATTCCTTCAGGTATTAACCTAGTCTTATCTGCTAATTCCAAAATGGTTGGGGTAGGCTGAATAAGAGGTTGTAAATGTAATTGTTCCAAGGTAGTAGTGGTTAGAAAATTGATGTCAACCCCTAGGTCTATGAGAGTGTTTCCAATGGAGACCTCATTAATGGTTATGGTCACTACGGGGTTTCCTGGGTTCCCATATTTTTCTAGTTTTGACTGCTCTGATATGTATTCGGAAAGTCCTCCTATCAAGTGTACTGTAGGGGGATCTTTTTTCTTCCTACCTGGCTTCTTGATACAAAATTATTTGACTACCTTACTGTAGATTGGAATGTCTTTAATGTCTTGAAGCAGGGGAATCTTGACACAAATATTTTTCAATTCATTCAAAATGTCAAATTACGGTCGGGTGGTAGGTTTATCGATTACCAATCGGTCTGGATAAGGAGGGAGCTTTGTAATTTGTGAAGGTTCATTTTGGGGAAGCTTGGGTTCTTGATTCTTCGGGATAATAACATCTTCCCACCTAGTGTCATCCATGGGTTTTTTGGTAGTTTCTTCTTCTTCTTCTTCTTCTTCCTAGATGACTACTGAAGGTCTCTGCCTCTTTAGAACTTTTCCCGATCTTAGTTGAATTTTCTATAATGGAATAGGAGTGATAACATATGTCGGGAAGGCTTCCATCTCAACATTGTGAAGAGGTTTAGGGGGATTATTATTGGGATTAGGCACTGGTTGTGCTGGTAATAGTATTGGTCTTGGGGAGCTTGCATTTTGATATTGTAGCGTTTGTTGTTGTGGAATAGCAGGTAAAGGTGGTGGAACAAAACTTGGCAGAAGTTGTGGAGTGTTTGGTGGGAACTGAGGATAATGATGGTTGGACATAGGGATAGGTGGAACTTGAGGGTTTCCTTGGTTATGTCCCCCTCTCCATCCTTGAAAGAAAGGATGTTGGTACTGAGTAGACAAGTTTTTCCAACCTGGTGGGTTCCACTTGTGTTGTTGATAATAGGGTGGAACTTGAGATTGTAGATCCAGGTATGTGGGTTGGTTCGTAGGATGCCATGGCCTCCTAGGTGCATAAGAAGACTCCCCAGGATCTCCACTCTTATAGATGGCTAATAAACCAAGCAATGATGGACATTTTTTATTCACATGGTCTTCTGTACATAAGCCACAAAATGAAATGTTATCTAATGGGCATTCCCTTGAGGAATGCTTCCTCCTGCATCTTGGGCAATATATGCTCATTGCTGCATTTTCCTCCTGCCTTTTATTTTTTATTTTTTGGGTGTCCAACTGGGAACCTATTATTCTTAAGATGCTAGTCTTAAAGTTTTCTAAAAGGTTCCCTATCTTTGCTCTCGTAATACCACCTAAACTAATTGGTTTTAAGTTTCTATTGTAAGGGTCCCAAACATTATTTCATGTTTTGGCTCTACTTCTTGAGTAATTTTTACACATTTCACATATTTCAGAAAATGGTTTATGAGATATGTCACCTGATGCCATCAGGTTAATCATCTCTAGATATTATTCTGAAATTCCCTTAAGGAAAAGAGCCCTAATTGCATCCTCTGGGAGGTCATGGTATTTTGACTTCTGGGAGATATAACCAAATATTTCCATATAATCTTCAAGGGACTCGTCTTCTAACTATTGGATTTTAAAGATGTCATTACAAGACTCTTTGGTCTTGCAATAGTCTTTGTACTTCTTAAGAAAGATGTCTTTCATGGCTTTCCAAGACCTAATACTGGATTCTCCCAACCCCATGAACCATCTTAGTGCAAAGTCTTTGAGGGTGGCAGGAAAGAGTTTTAGTTTCTGGGAATCTTGTACGTAGTTGTAGCTCCGACACAAGATGTCAAATTCAAATAGGAAGGTGTCTATATCTTCACTTTTTTTACCATAAAAGGTAGGCAGTGCTGAGAGAGGAATATTCTTCATGTTAACATTTGGAGTGGTGTCTAGAATTGGAAACCCGAAAGTAGTTTCGGTTTGGTTTCCAGTTTCTTCTTCCTCCCCATGTCTTACATTGTTATGGTCCTCTTGATCATTCATATTGGCTTGGTTTCCAAAAAGAGAGTACCTTGGTGGTTTTATCTTTGAAGAGAGCAAGGTTTCCCTTTGATGGAAAGGTCTTCCTACAGGTTGGATGTCTTGGACTCTACTCGAGCCGGTTGAGACTACTGGTGCCAAAGTTTTTATGTCAGTTTGCGAGATAATTACATTAGTTAAACTACCAAATAAAATATTCACTTGTTCAGGGTCTATGATGTCCTCAAAATTAGGGTGCCTTGGTGGTGGTGTAAAAGAAAAGGTTGTATTGTTTGGTTCCGTGGAAGGCTCAAGTGGTCTTGCCTCCTGTCATAATATGATTGATGCTTTAATTTCTTGTTCTATAGTGCTCCCTGTGTTAGTCTCTTCAGAGACTACCTTAGCTCTTTGAGTTGAGCTAGCTCCTATTTTTCAGTATCGGTCTGTAGATTTTATAAGTGGAACGACCCTTCCCCCAAAAAGATCGGAAGGAACCTTGGTTGAAAGTTCTGATTTAGAGTTAATGTATCTACCTTTTGGATCTCTAGGTATATTCATGAAAGAAAGAAAAAACAAAAGAAAAAGATACCATTTGGTTTCTAGGTCTATTCATGAAAGTAAAAAAAAAACAAAAAGAAAAACTACCATTGGGTTTGGGGGAGCCTGCAATAGTAGATGTGCAGGTTCTTATCTCCCATATTAAAGTCCCCCCACCACCAATATAATGTTAAGGTCTAGGAATGATCTATTTCCTAACTACTTCTTACCTTAAGACAACTCCCCGACAACAACACCAAAAATGATGGGTGTTGTATATGCACTAAAAACACACTAAAAACCCTCAATTAAATTGTCAACCCTGAGTAAGTAAACTTAGAGTTGTAGCAAAATATATGCCAAAGGTAGAAGGGCTGGTAGTAATATAGTCTAACTAAGGAAGTGGCTATCTAAGGCTAATCTACTCAAGCAAAGCTATTGTTATCGGACTAATCGGTAGGTGTGGACACTAACTGATCTCCCTAGATCCACCTAGATCTAGAACAAAACACACCAGAACATGACGCTTTCCTTAAGTTTTAGATATTGAATTTACTAACTAAAGAGGGATGTGTGACATACCGTTTAAATGTCGCTTCCTCTTGCCATTGTCATCCTAGCTCCGTTCCAACACTCATACAATGATGATCCTGCAAAAGAACGCAACCAACCAAAGTGATAGTAATAGCATAAACTCAATATAAACCTATGTATGTGATCAAGGAATCATACAATAAAACACAACAAGATTTATAGGAAAGAATCATATTACTGTATCATATTAAATGAGAAAAATATATTACAACCATGGCCTTGATGTCGTAAGGTCCCTTCCAATTGTCCTTCGTTCCCGACACACTTTAACTCCAAGAATTCTAAGAGCACAGATCTGATAGTATTCACAATCTATCTTGACAAAGGCAAAACTCAAAACCACTCTAACCAAGCTAATAATTCCAAGCCAAATCCAACTTTGCCCAATCCAAGCTCCCAAGCTCCAAAGCTTAACCTTCTCCATGAGAGCTCCTCTCCTTTTATAAGTTGAAGAGGATAAGGTGAGGAGGTTAGGATGATCCCACTAAATCATGAAAGCGAGTAAGATCCAAACAATTCGGATGCCACCTCACCATGGAAGTTTCTCTTTTTAGAAGATTCGAGAAAATGCTCGTTTTTCCCACGTGTAAGCATTCTCGCACCCTACCTATAGAGAAACCTGCGAACCTCTCGCATCCTAGCTATGGTGCAACCTGCAAGAATCAGGCATTCTCGCACCCTGCCTATATAGAAACCTGCAAACTTCCTTTTTTATAGGGTTTTTACAAAGGAAAATGCAACCTCTTTTCTCAGGAAAAGTTCTTCTCCCTTCTCTCTTCAGGAACTCAGGCCACTGACCCTTTTGAAGGCAACATATATTTTTACATCATTAATGGTCATAGGGATGACGAAAATAATGTGTAACAGCTATCTAATGAGAAAACCCTACTAAGCAACTTTAAACTAGGTAACCTAAGTACTTTTGGACCAAGGATTGATGGATAGTTCTAAGAAAGCAAGTAAAAACCCTATGTAAAGCAAACTAGTTCATAACAATAAGCAAAAGCAACTATTAAGCATAACAATAAGAAAATAACAAAAGCAAAATACTTTAACTTGCCAACCTAAATTCAATGAGAAACTATCCTATGAAAGAAAGTGAATAAACAAGCCAACAACTATTCTATTAAATTAAGTAAGCAAGTAAGCAAGTAAGCAAAACAACTAGCTAACCTATTAAAGCAAGTAAACAAGTAAGCAAAACAACTAGCTAACCTATTAAAGAAAATAAACAACTAGCTACTCTAAGACAACTTCTACTGCAAGTAATCTAATAAAAACTTCTCATCGAACAACTATCTAGCCTAAGAGGCAAGTGCACTATATTCTTAATTCAAACTTCAAAACTATTTCTAATTCATAAAATAAAATCTATTTAATTGAAACCAAGAAGAACTAACAACTAAACTTTAATCTATGATAAGAAAACTGCTCTCTAACCTATCAAAGAAAAAGACTATCTATCCTACAACAACAATAAAACTATCTTCTGATCTATGAAAGCAAGAAACTATATCTTCTGATCTACGAAAGCAGGAAACTATCTTTTAACCTATGACAACTCAAATATAGTGTTGGTCACTGTGTGAATGTCTCTGGTGCCTGATAATATCTTGATGGAACTTGAAAACAAAGGATAATTCAAGTGGTATAAGCTCTACACTGATATCAATAGCAAAGTGAAAGGCATGGATTAAATAATCCAATGAGAATTTAGCCATTACGGAAACAATGTTAATTATCCTGCATATTCATGAATTATTAACCGTCAACAATATAATGAGATTTTAATTGTACTTCTATGCTATGTAAACAAACTTCATAATTAAATTCAATCATTAACTAAGAAATATAATTGCAATCTAATTCTAGAAAAGAAAGTACATAAAATGAAACTATGCTATATCTATCTTAACAATTCAAACTGCAATAAGGAAAATGCTTAAGAACATAAATTAAAACATGACATTAAAAAGTAAACTACAAAATACATTAATCAACAACTAATTAAGAAAGATCTACATAAAAAATTAATTAAGAAATCTATAATTAAAAACTAAAATTAATCCTCTCCATCCATCAAATCCTTGTTAAAGAAAACTCAAATTAAAACTCTATTCTACTCTATTTAAAGCTTTGTTTTAAATTTAATTCTAAAATCATAAACAAAAGCATAATCTAATATCTAATTGCACACTGGGTTAGTATAGGAATTAGCAAATTCGTTCCTAACTACAAGATCAATGCATGCTAACACAATCATTCAGACTAACTTGCAAAAGAGAGTTAAACCAATTAAACTACAACAACAAACTAATTAACAAAATGATAATGCATGTACAGGAAATAAAGAGAACAACTAAACTATAAAATGTATAAACAACATAAAAAACAATTATCAGACTGCTGGTGGGCCCCCCAACAAGTCATGGTCACTTCCTAAAATCACACCATGAACTCAGCAATTCGATTTCACTATAAAAACTCAAAAACACAGTTTCTATATAATCTAGCAGCGAAAAATAGCAAAACAGAGTAAAATCGTGTTTTTCCTATCACACTGGTTCTTCTACTTCCTTTACAATTATCTGACAACCATGGTGGTATTTATAATGTTTACATACCAAGTGGTCGACCACAAGAGGGTCAAACCACGTCTAAATTCTTCAATGTACATTAAACGATGCCTTAACTGTTGAAACAGAGCGGGCCAATAACCGTCCTGTTTAACAACCAAAACTGAGTGGTCGGTATTTCAATAGATGGAGGGGGCAAGCACGGGAAAAACCCATGTTCCTGATTCACCCACCATTGGTTGCCAATACCATAACTGCCAAATCGTGCACCATTTTTGTGCAAGACGCATTGTTGGACGAAGAGCTAGATCGGGTACCGGATCGAATATTGGAAGGACTTTAAGACCGAGTGCCAAAAGAAGAAACGTGATGTGTTTTTTCCTTGTTACACCAAAAAACGTGAATCAGATCCTTGGGAGCATAAAAATGTGATGAATTATACTCAATATCAACATTAAACAAGAATCATACGTATCTGGTGTAGATCATAGCGTTTTAGCATAAAATTCTTCAAAAAGCTCCTTCAAAACATGAAAAACACATATGTACATTCGGCAAAAGTGTCTAATAACTGTAATAAAATTGATCATATCTCAGTCCGAAAAATTTCCAAGGGAAGATGAAGTGAAGAAGGGAGGAATTCCAAGGGAAGATGAAGTGAAGAAGGGAGAAATTCCAAGGGAAGATGAAGTTAAGAAGGATGAAATTCCAAGGGAAGATGAAGTCTTCTGATGATTTTCTATAGGGTTTTATTTGAAGGTCATCTTGGCATTTCCGACATAACACTTTTTTTAGAATGATTCATATAGTGAAACTTATAGGTGTTTCATAAGAGATAGCGAAGAATCATGGGTATCAATTTCGAGTCTTGACTCATTACATTTTTGGAGTTATACTCAGTGTAAGTGGAGGTTCTTAAAACTAGTGTTTTCTTCTTCAAAATGAGTCATCTTGTCATTTTCGCTATAATGTTTTTTGGGGGATGATTCAAGGAGTGAAAATTTGAGCAATTTAACAGAAGATATTGAAGCATATTGGATGCAAGTTTCCAATCCTGATTCTTTATAGGTACAGATTTATACTTGTTGGAAGTTAGGGTTTGTGACTAATCCATAAACTAGTTCCAAACAAGGGTTCAAGATAAAAATATATATATGAAGCTTGTTAGATCTAAATTGAATCCTACTTTTTTCATTAAAAGGAGAAACTATCCTAATATATGAGGTCCAAGTTTTAGAATAAAAAATGGAAAATTTAGCTCATGGCGAATCTTACAAATTTACAAATCTGAGGTACATTTGTGAGCAGTTTTGTATGCAGACTTCAAAAGTGATTTTGGGATTGTATTTAAATCTTGATTTGATCCTGTATCATCATTATCCCCCATCAATGACACGAAACAAACATAGAGATGTAATTGGTAGATCAAATGAACATGGACTAACACGGGTATTGAGACAAGATATTTGTGATGGTTGACTCTCGAGGTGCATACTTCCCTTGAACACTGAGGCATGACAGCAGAGACATGACATGGACCAAAACTTGATGATGCAGTGGACGCTGTGACTTACGTCAGGTGACCCATAGGAGTGAAAGAAACTCAAAGGATTGGCTTAGTGCAGAGGTTCAACGGATTATAATGTACGCAAAGACAAAGTGCCGTGTTCAAGGGTGATTCTAAGAATTACTTGGTAAAGTTCTCAAGAGACTGCTTGGCTTGCTTCTTTCAAATTTCCCCCCATCCAGATAGATGAATACCTCGTTTTAATTTAACGAGCTCAAGGAGGATAACACATGCTTGATAAAACTCACCTTCGGTAAGTTCCTCTTCCTTTGTTTAATGAACTGGAAGAAGTAAGGGTTCGATCCCATATGGGCCTGTCGATGTTTTGTTTAGCGAGTCCAAAGAAAGAAAACTTGAAGGTTTTTCATGATTATAGAGTCTGGAAAAACACTTAAAAGATAACTCTTTCAGTTCCTTTTTCGTAAAGTAGTCTGATGAGACCGAAAAAGAGATAAACTATCGCTCAACAGACGTTTTCTTCAAATACTTTAACGAGCATGAAAAGAACAAGGTCGCTCAGTAATCTTTTCATCTTTAGAGAGTTTGAAAAGGACTTACCAATGTTGTCCTTTTTCGTAATGTTAGTCTCGCGAGGCCAAAAAAGAGATAAATTATCACTCGAAAGACGCCCTTTCAAACCATTTAACGAGTGGAAAAGGAAGCAAGATCACTCGGCAATCTTTTCATGTTTAGAGAGTCTGAAAAGAGCTTAAAGGAGACTCCAGGGGGTTCCTTTTTCGTGTATCCATACAGGTCTGAAAAAGAGATAAAAGTCTACCTGGATGCATTCTCATGTATTTACGAGCACGAGAAAGAAAAAAGACTAAGCTCGGTATGCCCCCAGCTTAAAAGCTGGTGACTTAGCTCCAGAAAGATCATCAAAGGATGGAGACATGCCCTCCAAGCTTCAATTCATTCACCGACTCTAGGGTCGTCACCAAGTTCTCTAGGATAGGAGAAAAAGGAGAAGGGTGGATGAAAAGCATGGATGATTTTATGGGTAAATTTCGCTCATGGGCTAATTTTCCATGGTTTTTCCAAAAACGAGATTCGCTATTTTAAAAATGATTCGCCCAAATTCTATAGGATAAAATTATTTTACCTTAAGAATCGCCAAAATTTTATAAAAACTATATAAAATACTTAGAAATTTGAATATTTTTACAAAAATATCTCCAAACATTTATAATTGACATATGAAGGATTAGTAAGATTCACCAAGGTTTCTACATTTTAAAATAAATTTCCATCCTTAAAATCATCCCTGATGAAAAGAAGGTTCAAGAGAGGTGACTGTTTCATTTTTTAATGATCTTGACACAGGAAAAGAACTATTCTCAAGGCCTCTGTTTCATTTTTTAATGAGCTTTCCACAGAGAAGAGAAACTATGCTCGTGGTTTTTTCTTGATCATGGCTTCCGAGAGGATAATGCTCTGGAAGGGTACCATGTCAAGGGACAAAACTTGGTCATGGCTTCCAAGAGATCTTCGTTGGATGGAAGAGAATCACTCTGGAAGGAACACATGTCGAGGGTCGTGACAGGGGTAAGGAGATCAGGCTCCAATAACCCTACCGAAGAGATCACCATGTCAACTATCGGATCCAAAGCATCAGAAGTTGAAATCATGGGAGACAACGTGACATAATTGACCTACGGTGAGGGTGATACTGTCTGCATATAAGAACCACTTAGGGAGGTAACCCAGTCAGGGATGATGAATGAAAGTTGATCAATAGTCACAATTCTTCCATTTTGAGGAAAATATATCACACGAAAAAAAGTGGATACAATAGATTTCATGGCATAGACATAATCCCGCCCGAGGAGTAAAGATAAATCCAAGGGGTCTCAGACTACCATGACATCGATAAAGACAGTTTTCCCTCCCAAATTTACAGGAAACTGAGGAAGGATCCCTAAAGGTTGACTAGTTATTCTGTTAAAAGCTAACATATTCTGTGTAACTGGTGCAAGCTGCGGACAACGTAAAGCGTACCAAGCAACAGAAGACAAAATACTAATGGAAGCACCTTCATCTATCAACATTTGAGGAACGTCCCGACCACGAACCTATACTTTAATATGGAAAGGAATGTGGGAGGGAAGACGAGGTCCAGTTAGCACACCCCAATAAAAAATGATGGCTTCAGTACTTGGATGGGGTTTCACAGGAGAAGGAGGAATGCCCCCCAGCACGGTAGAGTCTGTATTAATGAGAAAAACATGGGCAATATCGGGTTTACTCTCTATAAGGAGAGTAGGATCGACCGATGATTGGATCAGATCAACCAACGGTGGACTTGGATAGACCACTTTAGCACTCTTTAGAGGAAGAGTGGAATTGACCGATGATGGAATCGGATCAACCACTTTGGCACTCTTCAGATGAAGGGTGGGAATGACCAAGGAAGGGATTGGATTAGCCACTTTGGAACTCTTTGGATGAAGGGTGGAATTGACCGAGGAAGGGACTGGATCATCCACTTTGACATTCCTCAATGGAGGAATGGGATCAATCGATGGAGAAACTGGCTCGACCGCTTGAGTTTCATTCTCCAAGGGAAGAATGGGGTCGATGGGTAGAAACGGATCGACTACTTTGGTGTCACTCTCTAATGGGAGAGTGAGATCGACCGAGGATGAAAACATATCGACCACTTTGGTATCACTCTTTTGATGAAGAGCGGGGCTGATCGATGACGGAACTGGATCAACTACTGGGGTTCATGGTTCAATCAAGGAGGAAACTAGATTGACCACCTGATCAACCGGAATGACTGGGGATGGAACCAGATTGACCAGTCCATCAACCAACGATGGGTCAGAGGAAAGCTTATGATAACCTTTTGGAAGTTGAAGTTTTTCCAAAAGAGAAGAAGCCTTGTCCATATGAGGGAAAAGGTGAGAGTAATGATCACCTCTACATAACATGCAAGGGAACTTGACAGTTTTCTTCTTCTTACCAACATGAAGATCACTAGTTGATGGGGCATCATCGACATGACCGACAGAGGTTGATGACATGGAGGACTACATTTCTAATACCTAGGTAAGACCGGGGCAATCCCTCAGAAAGTGGTCACCCTTACAAAGGCTACAAGGGAATTTAGGTTTTGGATTCTTCATTCTAATATTGTTGACCTCATCAACACTCCCAGTACTATTAACAGTAACTGGTTTCTTAGAGCCAACATCTGATGTTGTTGGGGCCTTTGTCCTTTTCGGGTTCTTATTCTTCTTCTCTTTCCGTTTCTTCTTCTTCTGATCAACCTGGCTACTTGCTTTAGAGATTTCACTAAGCAAAGAAGGAGAAATGGAAGGCGATTTGATGGATGAAGAAGGTGAAAATTTGACATGAGTTTGATGTGTGGGTGGTGTATTGGCATCCAAAGTATTAGGTGCAACTGAAGCATTGGGAGGATTCGGGATCACCGGAGTGGGGAACAACCAAACTGGTAATCCAATAGTGAGTCCTAGAAGACTCAGTGTGGCAACATATGGAGGACCAAAGTTTCCAAACGAAGGAAAGGTATAAATTTCCCCAGGAGAAGGTGTTCTTCCATTGGTACTCCCAGGATTTGATGCCATTATCACTGACTCAACCTAAGGTCCACTAAGTAAAACAAACAACACACGCTACGAATCTAAGAAGCAATCAATCAAACAAACCTTCCTACGATGAAACCACTAGTTGGTGATGAAATCCAATGTCGCGAGATCAAAATAGGAAGGGGCAGGGATAGAATGGGTGGATCGGTTACATTGGCGACCTGCTTAATGGACTTACGCCTTGGTGCAAGCTTCCACGCAATAATTATGGATTTACCCTCCAAGGAGCCCGAGTGAGTTTGACCAACGTCTGTTCTAGGTATAGTGAGACTTCCCTTCACTATCACCTTTTGTGAGACCCTAAATATTGTGGCTACTAAGGTCACCAACTCGTAGTCAGCCCCTGGGCAGGTACAGTCGACTGTCCAGTCGAAACATATGGGCAGGATAACAAGTCCAAAATCAACTTGAAATGCTCCCACACATAATCGTGGGTATACCTTCCAGTGACCCCCAATATATGATCTGACCACTACAAACAGTTGAACCACAGAGGGATAATCTCTGTAATTGTTAAGGTCCTAACCCGCACATAGGTAGATCAATGTATTCGGATGTAATAACAGTCAATATTAATAAGACCTTTCAATAAAATAGAATAAGGCGGATGTAAGAAGACCTAATAGAAGCTTCCGCTTCTAGAAGGATCTTCCTCTAGATGCTTCTTTTTAGTATAAATAGGAGTC
>ML788845.1:539851-553013 GCA_009831015.1 Picea engelmannii
ATATGATAAGCAATCATTTCTTTTCAATGAATACCTATTTAAGGGAAAGAGGAAGAGTCGTTTTCAATATCAAACACTTGATAAGGAATGCCCTCAATCAATTTTGTTCTCAATCAAATCCAATATGATGCTACAACATTTCAGAAATGCAAACTAATATGCAAACTAATCATTAAGATGTACTTTTGTCGTTTGCATGCGAATGATAATTCTATTGTCAACTACCCTGTGACAAGCACAAACAGATTTCACACAAACAACACACCCTTCTTGCAATCAAACAAGAGAAAGAAAAACAAAAATGCAAAAGGAAGGAGAAAGATATTGGATTAGATGACCTCAAAGAACCAAATGAGAAGAGTTACAAACTTCTGATGTCCTTCACTAGAGTTCCCGCTCATTCGGATAGGAGAGAAGAAAGAAAGGGATTGATTTCAAGCTCTCAACAACAAAAACTCAAAAAGAATGAAGAAGGGCATAAAATCTGAACCATAAGGTGTTTACTTCTCAGGAGGAAGCATGTCAAAGGTCAAAGGAAGCATCATTGAATCACAAAGCAGCTCAGCAAGTGAAGAAACAGGGTTTGGACCTCCAAAAAATGGAAATTTTGAAGAGATTTTGGGCAAAAGAGGTTTGGTGCTCTAGTATTAGGGCCACTAGAGAGTTATAAATCTCTTTCCAACACTTCCAAGGAGTGCTGGCACTCTGCTAACATGGGCAGGGGGGTGCCAGGCTCAAAAAAATAAAAATAAAAATGTCCAAAAACCCAAAATTTTGATCAAATTTTGACAGGTAAGCTGAGTGTGATGGGGTGAAGTGTCAATCAACAAATGAAATCAGATAAATGGGGTGAACAAGGTCTAAGAAAACAAAAGGTAAGACAAGTTCTATGAGGAAATACAAAACAAAAAGTTTCGATTCGATTCTCCCCAGTGGAGTCGCCAATTTCTGTTGAAGGAAAATCTCCCTGCAGACAGGTAGATCGCCTCAAAGAGCTAGAATATTAACTCTAAGACAAAAAGTGCTTATCATGGTCACTGACTTCCTTTTAGATCTAGGTGGACTAGTATGTGAGGAGGAAGGAGAAAATAGGTACCTTTTACTGGTGTTTGTCCCTGCACGCTCCGAGTTGAGCTCCAATCTTTTGCTCTTCGATAAGCCCTGTAGACAAACAAAGTACGACGACTTCCTACTCTATCAAGATTAGTCTGAAATAGGTCTATCTACTAAAGAGACAAATTCATGTGATATTGAACACGAATTAGAAAGAAACAGGCCAAGTAAATTATATTAATGAGGACAAAACATTGCTTACAGCCGTAGATTGATTGCAACAGTTTCGTCAAGTCCTCCTTGTCTACCCCTTGCTCAAAAGATCCATGATCTGAATGATGATATCTTCAATGATTTCTCCCTATGAGATCATAGGTCTCTTTCTACCAAATTATCTCTGTTCCAAAGCCACTTATAAGATCGTAAGTTTGGTGTGATTCTCCCTTTCCAGTCCTCTTTCACCATTAGAAAGCTTGCTTATATAGCCTTAGAGAGGCTCAACAACTTGAGATATCCTTGGGGAAGGTGAGGATTTTCCTCCTTCAGTTGAGGATCTACCCTAATATCATGGATAGACTAGGGATTCGAGCTCAACTGCCTTCTAAGAATGAAAATATCCTTCCCCCATTCATCTCAACAACTCAACTGTTGCCTAAAATAGGCAGCGCTCCCTTAAAAGGGCCATCAGAGCGCTATAACGCTCCCTAGTAGGATTTAGTGGAGTTCTATCACTCTTGAGCGTAGGAGCACTCTTGCAGAAGGGCCAAATAGATTTATAACACTCCCAAACAGTGTAAGGGGGAGCACCAGCACTCCCAGAAGAGGTATAGGGGAGTGCTCCCCTCCAAAAAATCAGTTTTTTGAGTGTTTTCAGATGGCAAAAGGTTCATGAGCCTGCTGACTCACTTCTTCTCTTCCAAATCAAATGTTTGAGGTGTTTCAAGTGTCCTTCTCATGTCGTTATAGGCACAACATAGGCATCATGGCAGTATGCTTCCCTGACACTTGCAACACTTGTGAACAAAAAACGACACTTGCGAAACTTGTAATGACGACACTTGTGACACTATCAAAGTGAGTATTTTTTATGTGTAACACCTTGTAAAAATAATAATAGAAAAACCAACCCTTGGTATGATAAAGCATGTAAAATTTCTAGGAAATAAATTATGGATGCTTCTAATGAATCCTTAAAACATGATAAGATCAATAAGTATAAATCCCTAATTAAAAGGAAAAAAATGTACTATATCAATAAAAGGAAAGAACATATTTCACAACTATTTGAACTTGATCCTAAGAAGTTCTGAAGGTAAATTGTAATCCACAATACTACATAAAATAATATGATTTCTTAAGGGACTAGAATTCATACCTTAAAAGTATTTACAATTTCCCTAATTTGATGGACACCATTCCTATTGTCCCTACGGAGGATGAAGTTTTTTCTTTGGATGACATAGAGTTTGGGGTTAAGAAATGGGAAAGATAAGGACATTGAAGGCTACCAAGATGAAATTTATAAAATCGTAGGGCCTATCCTCATTCCTTACATACACAATATCTTTAATTTAGCAACCAAGAAGGGATTCCCTAAAACCTAGATGAAAATCCTCATTGTTCCTATTTTAAAAATTGCGGTTAGAAACATTTCTTGTAATTATAGGACCATTTTGATTATCTTGATTTTAGCCAAGATTTATGGAATTATTTTGGAAAATAAGATTAGCCTTTGGCTATAAATGCATGTCAAAAGAGATAATGGTCAGGTCAGGTTTAGGATATATCATTCAATTGTGGACCATATTGTGACCTTTAAGATCATTTCAGAAGAGTTATACAATACTAAAACCAATATTTTTTGTTGTTTTTTTACTTTAGAAAATCTTTTGATATAGTTCCCAGGAAAATCCTTTGGGAAAGCTTGGAAGAGATAAAAGATCCTTTCGAGTTGAGGGTTCCTGCAATTGTATGGAAATATTATTTCCAAGTTTAAGAACACTGAGGTATGGTTGGAAGAGATTAAATACAATATTGGGGTCAAGCAAGGTTGTCCCTTGTCCCCTACCCTTGTTGGCATATACATTAACAAGTTAGAATATTTCTTGGAAGAAGTAGGTTGTGTCAGACCTACTCTCACTTATATAGTCATGAATCTTATTCTTTATGATGATGAGATCGTTATATGGAGAGAAGTCCCCATGATATTGGATATCAACTAATAATCCTCAAATAGTTTTTCTCCAATATGGGTAATGACTATTAATACTAACAAGACTAAGGTCATGATCATTAAATACAATAAGATCACTTTTGACACCTTCATATATGAAAAAAACAACATGGAGGAAGTGACTTCATACAAATATATTGGAATCAATATTCACCACAAGCTCAAATGGAATTTTAGTATTGAGAAAAGGATTCTTAGGGGATGGAAATATTATTATGTGCTTGAAAAAAATTGTAAATCAACCAATATTTGGATATGGAGTTATATGGACCTATACAGACACATAGTGTTCATTCAAAAATCCTACATACAACAAAAATGGCACCTCCGAGAGTAGGAGGACAGTCTAGTGTAGCAAGGAAACAATCAAAGCAACTAGTAGATGTTGAGGTAGAAGAGGTGGCTAGACCTTCGGCCTCGACACCACCTGAAATGTTTCATAGAGATTATTTTCCTTCAATGCAGGATGATGCACCACAGTTACAGTACCAACGAATGCCAAATATATATTACCCATGTTAGATAAACAAGATCATGGAGAAATAAAAGAAAAAAAGTGAAAACAAAAATAGAAGATACATAATACAATAGAGACACAGATATACGTGGTTCAGCCACTGTGGGCTACGTCCACCATAGAAATTTCCATCTCATTCCTTTTTATTATCCAGTAAAATGAAGGGATACAACCTACATCACACCCGCTATGACTTCCTGTTCTTCCTGTCATGGTCTCCTCTCTCAAAATAAAATATTCACAATGATACACAGCCGCAATACAATTCCCTCATAAAAGAGGGATGCCTTCTAGGGAAAAAACCCTAACATAACTTCTACCTTCATATATGTGACCTTATAATAAATGGTCTAGATTTACTATGAAATTAAAATATACATTTACAAGGAACGTTTTCCTTTCGGGGGCCCACTTTCCCCCGGACCCCCCAACCGAAGGGATGAGCCCCCCGAACCCTGTAGGGGGGAAAGCGCCCCTGCAACCCCCCCACGTGGAGGGTTGTATAGTATTCTGGGGTGTACATTCTTCATGGGGTATAAACGTGACTAAAAACAAAGATCTATGGAACATGAAGATAATCAGGCTCCACAACCAACAATCTCCCACTTGGAGATTGATCACAACAACTCCATTGTTTTTATACCCGCTGGACTATACTCCACCTTGGACTTGGAAAATTTCTCATATTCACCTTCATGCTTGAATACCAACTGAAACTGAACAAGAAATTGGTTTCTCCTTAGTTACTCCCTTTGTTAACATGTCTGTAGGATTCTTTCTAGTGTGTATCTTTTCCAACTTCAAATGTCCATCTTCCAAGACAGATCGTATGAAATGGTACCTGAGCTATATATGCTTACTCATTTAATGGAAGGCTGATTTATTTGAAATATTAATGGCACTCTCATTGTCATTGTACAACTTGCTATTCTCTTACTTCTTTCCCAATTCCTCCATAAACCTCTATAATCAAATCATCTCTTTACTAACCTCTATAGCAGCAACATACTCTGCCTTTGTTGTTGAAAGTGAAACAATCTTTTGTAGTTTTAAAATAGAACTTACTGTTGTTCCACCTTGTTGACGGGCATGAGTGAAACACTGTCAACTGGAAGGTCAAATCTAGATTAGGGTTGTCTAAATAACCCAAGCCGTTTGGAATGAAATGACCTGACGGGTTTAATGGCTCCGTTGGCCAACTAAAGTCCTAAAAATAACAAAAGAAAGGAAACTAATATAAGGGCTATAATACTAAAGATGTAGATTTAATATTTGCAAATGTCACAATAGAAATATGAATATGTGCATATGATTATAAACAATGTATATACAATCTTGCAAGATTTACTAGGTATCTTGCGAAATAGATGTTTTTGAAAGTGTTTATGAATTAGATAAAGAAAGCACATACATTTTATGTTTTCTACTTAATATTTAAAATCTAAAGAACTAAAGAATACTAATCAAACACAATTGAAATAAGAACAGATAAACAGTCAAGTCTAATTCAAATTGTTCCTATTTCATTGATAAATAATGTAACTAAATAAAATGTGAGTAAACTGACCTGAAATTAATCAATTAAAATGAGTTTATGTCCCTGCGCAATTCAAGCTCCTAGTTGTCCTTCCTATGAGGAAAATATGATATCGAATGGTGCTAAGACTCCCAGAACAAACTCAAAGGTGTTTTGGAACAAGAATATAACATTAAAATGATAAATATACAGATCTGGTGATCTTATAATGATGAACACTTATAATAACATAAACTTAATACAAAGCATTCATGTAATACATCATCCAATATCCAGCATAAATCCACAATATTTAAATTAAATATTGATCACAGATGTAATATAGAACAACAAATTACAGAAAGAATTAAAGTGCTGAATAATATGAAATATCATATGATGATAAGACTAAAGTTGTATAAACGTATTAACATTTCATAAGATAAAGGAAAAACATAATGGGTAAGCACCATGCTGGTCTAAAGCCAAAGAGTGAACAACTTCTCCATATTAGTCTTGAAATTCATATGTCCATAATGTGACCAAACCAAAGATTCTCCTCACTACCAAGAGTGACCAGTATTTAAACTAGTCCAGGATTCAAATGCTCTTATCATATAAGATAGAGTTGAATCCACAAAAAAATAGATAATATTACAAAAATAGTGAAACTAGGAACCACTCATGTATGAGTTGGTTTGTCAAAAATAAACCAAAGTTTTATAAAAATAAAAGGAAAAAACTACTGAATAATTTGAGCGTATGACCCAAGGTATTTTCTCCATGCAATCAACACCATAACCATCAATTTCCTGTAGATAGAAAAACAAATTTGATATTAAGAAAAACAATATTAATCATTATTCAAAAGAGACTAGCTACATAATCATAGATTCTGTAGCTAGTATTATTATTAGCAAAAGAAATCAAATCAAATCTCCCTATTTTGATTTTTTCATAACAGAATGGAATAAAATCAAACACAATCATTTTACCATTAGAAATTAGCAAAAGAAGGATTTGAAAGTTCCGAATTTATGATGGCTTTGAAACTGGTTGTATTTTTAATGATTATATTCCCGACCTTCTTGAATATTTTATTTTCCCTCTCTGTGTGTTCCTTGAAGTCAGGGTTCTCTCGTTCCAATAGAGCATTCCGAGTAGCCAAGCATTTTACTTGAGCCTGTAAGAGAGAAATATCTCTATAATAATGCTCTATCCAGTCTAGGCAGTTGTCACAGTGCACTGGGGTAATGGTAGAACGACGTGGAATACAATCAACAATGGGTACTTAATTTTTACCTGTGTCTTGTTTCAGGTCGTGACTAATACTTGAAAAACCTTCTTTTCCCTTGATAATATAGTCACGAAGTCATACTATTCAACCTGGGTAACAACCTCTTTCATGGGACATTGATTTTATGGGTTCTCATGAGCCAATAAATAATTTATCTCTCGATATGAACATTGATCGTTGATCTCGATCATAGGGATCAATCTCATATGATTACTTTTCCGATTCCTTAAATGTCTAGAAATGAAACGACCAGACCTCTTGTTCCTAAAATTTAAATCGGAGCTCTGTTGTTTCTTACCTTTCACAATAGACTTATCATTATTGTTCAGATTAGGTTCGTTCATAGGCACAGAGGAAAATTTCCCTTTTAATTCATCAATTACATGTTCCAAATATTTTGTAGGTGAAAACCTACATGGTAATTTCTTATCCACAAAGGTTTCATCAACAATATAATCTGGTTCATTGAATTCAGAGCCATCAAGTGAATTAAAGACCCGACTTTCGGTCACTAGTTTTTGCAAATTGGGGTTTACAATTAAATGAGGGATGATTGTATCGTCAACCTGGGTGAAGCCATTTCATCTTAGGAAACTCTCCCAATTATCACCAATTTGTGACAGGTGGGAAACCAACAGGATCTTAGCGAGCCCATGATGAAACAGACTCGAAAAAGAATTCATGCTTTGTCTCTTATAACACTTATACATTTTGTAAAGGATCATTAATAGGTAAAATAGCATGTTCAAATCAAACCCTATGAATAACATAAGAAACCGAATGTGGTACAGAAAAACCAAGCCATACTGGCCTTCACATGTGACAAACTGTTTCAAAATTAAAATGAGACTGTGCCATCTAGGTTTTAGAAAAGAAATGGGAATACCTTTTGTACAACAAGTGGATTTGTGGGAAGCCATGGATAAAATCCATGGGACCTCCTCCATTTTAGCATTCTTAAACCATATTTCTCCTTTTAATGGGAGTCCTGTTTCCCTGCTTATGAAATCCTCTTTTATTTCCAACTGTACATCCCCGACCTTAGCCCTAAAATGGTCAAAGGTCTATGCAAAGGCCCATGCAACTTGGATATTGTAGCCTTCGAAATTCTTGAGGAACACATCCCACCCATGAGCCTTTAGGTCGTCTATGGCATCATCATGGTACAGAAGAGCTTGGCAACCATTCGGCTCGATATGAACCACAGGTGCCATTGCCACTGTGAAAATGATACAACAAATATCACAAGGGATAGGTTTGGGTTTCCAACATACAAGCAGGAGAGAGAGATCTAAGCGAAATGTAATGGCATGAAAATTGAAAAGTTTGGGGACTGTCATAACTTAGAAAGAAGATTTGGGGAAAACGAAAAAAAACAGAGGGCTTGTAAAACTATGAACCATTACCCATGATGAATGCCAAACCCTCCACAATACAAAATCCCAATTTGCATAATGAATGATCTCATTAATACTTAGGCCAACAAAGTGAATTGAAATGTAGGTACATCATGCTTGTACAAAATTACATGAATGTTGATATGACAGTATGAGAACTATATCAAATGTTAAAGAAACATTTCAGTGCATTCGTACATTTCAAAAAAAACAATCAACTATAGAACCGATGAAGTCACGATACCCATAATACACAAATATTTCAATAATGGATCAGTTCATAAGTTCATAAGACTTGAGTTTTAACCATATATGGGTGCCTTCAAAGCGACATTTATAAGGTAAAAGATATGAAACCAAGACCAAGTTTTATATTTAAATTCATGCTTACAGTCATGAATTTAAAACAAAACAAACGAAAATGCAAACGAAAAAAAACTCAATAAGAGAAGCTTAACCCAATCATCGCTTCAAAACTCAGAAACATAAACATTTACAAATGGAAGGTGATGGTAGGTACAGAAAGATATAATATCTTTGTGGGAACTTTGATTGTGATAAGAATAAAAAATTATGGGTGGCTACCAATAATGGTGACATACTGGGCGAAACAGTTATCTCTGCATCACCAGAAAATTCATGTTAGGGTGAATTAGATGAAATCAATTTTTTAGAAATAGTTAAGAAAAGGTCAGGCATCCCGATCATAACTCAAAAAATAATGCATCTTAGCATCAGATGCATTTCTGTTCAAAATGTAAACTTGGTGTCTAATTTATATTACAGGTATAACGATGTTTTATGCAATTAACTTCGATACTATTGATAGGGCCACTGCTTCCAGTAGGCATCCATAGCCTCGACAGGGATGTCAATTGACCCACTCTAGTATCTCTATCCTATCCAGGAGTCATCCATTCATGATATAGTACATCTTTTCACTTTGATCAAATTGAAAGACATACCTAAGGATCTTCTTAAACTCGGTATTGCTTCGTTTCCAGCACGCCTTTTCAGTACCTCGATGAAGTTGCCTTGGTATCATGCATGCATTTACCCTCTACCAGCAAACCCGTTCAGTGTCCCAACGAGTTTAAATACACTTACTACACATTACTGTGCTTCCAACCCACTTGAATTTGTTTATAATTTGCAGAACTTAATAATACTCAAGAGGGTGGGGTGATACTGAAAATCTCATAGTTTGGGATAGAAATTTTGATCATTTAAAAATCGTTCTCCTTTTTAATGACCTTCATCACACTTTGGACACTTAGATTTCTATTAGGAAACCATCCCGAGGATGAGAAGGTACATTTGAGTTGTCTTCCTCAAATCAGGGAAAACATTAGAAGTTTATTAATGACAATCGTGTCTACTTGTAATTTCAATGAGAAACTAGAAACACTGATTTGAACAAAAACTCACTTCTGCTGATCTGAGTTTTTAGCATTTATTGCTCAAGTTATTGGGAAGTTATCAACCACTTCTATTGAATGAGAATTCTGATTCCCTTCCACAAATGTAATGGTGACTCAGATATACCTATTTTTAGAAAACAAATCATAATCAAGAAAAATGAAAAGAACCAAAATAAAAACAGAAAAGAAAACATCACAAATATTTATAGAAGGGTGGTGTTAGCGATTATTTTTGTCATTAGGCGCAGATGCACCCAGGGCTGTAGATTTCACATGAAATGCTCAAGTGCAGCATGGAAGAATCCCTGTTTTTCCAAGTAGCAGGTCAAGCGAGCAGGCAAAATGTCGTTGGCAGCATCCAAGGTCTATTTTGTGAAGCAGATCGATGGTCGGTGGGTAATTGTAGTTAGCCGAGTCACGCCAAGTATAGTGCAGAAGTTTTCAAAGAGGTGAACAGTTAGAATTCTTCATGGAGAACTCGCGAAGTAACGAGCGCCATTGATCGCGATCAGTGTATGCGTGGGTTCATTTCTTGAACTCGGGGTTCGTAAGTTCAGAGGGCGGACCATATCCTTTGGTTGCGTGAGATCACGAGTCACGAGAATTGTGGAAAGGAAAAGAGCCATCACCTCTCGGGATTTCGCAGAGGGAGAGTGCCAAGGTTCGACACTCCAACTCACGAGGTCGCGAGTTGTGAGAGGCGCTAGCACTTAATCCCTAGCTGACGGTTACGTGTGGAGGGCACCGACAGTAAAAAGGGATATACAGAATCACCAAAGATGATCAAGGTCGTCCATCCAGAGGGACACGTGGTGCGCGATTAGGCTCCTCGCCTTTTCTCCCATTGTGACTTTGGAGCGTAAGGACTAGCTCCTCCCAGCTGTGAGACACGAAGTGCCGAAGGCATCCAGGACCTGGGCCCACAGTATTACCGAGAGGATCTCAGCTGTCCATCTAAGGGGATGCATGGTGCATGATCAAGCCATGTCGTCACTTCGCCTGTCGTAACTTTGAAGCATGAGGAGTAGCCTCCTCCCATCCATGAAGTGCGAAATTATGAAAGCGCCTTTGAAGATAGGCACAGGGTCACAGCCCGTGGTCACTTGGGGGTGATAGAAAGAACTGCGCAAAGGGCCGAAACGTCGGGTTTAGCTGCAGAATGGATCAATGTGTTCTCCAGGTGCCAGTTCAACTCGATCTCAATCCTAGTACCTACTAGGAGTGAATGAAGAAGAGAGAGGGTGGTTGAAATCTCACCTCACTCATTAATTGCAAGGGCTAGAGGGTCTGGCAAACCGTCTGCCCGAGGAAGTCCTGTGTATCAATTTTTTCAAAGACACCATGCCGAAGTCCTCAACTCGACAGAGAAGTCTGCGCACTCTAGCCCAACACTTAATGGTTCATCTACCCTCCTTATAGGAGCCATGCGTAGTTAAGATGGCACTTAAAGAAAGATATCAGTACGAGTTTGACTGAAGAGACACCCGACCTTGGGTGACTGAGGCACTCTTCTGTGAAGAGAATTTTCCTGAGTATATAAACTCAGTCTTTGTATTTTGTGAGCATCGATGGTAGAGAAGAGCTCCCTACTGTAAAGTTTTGACTGATATTCTAGTTTTCTGGTTATGCATCTGTATATGAGATATCTTGCTTTATGATAGACAATTTTTCTTACTCCATCTAATCTTCGCCTCAAGCTAAGAGAGTTTGTGATTGACTGAGTCGCGCGAGTTATTGCAGTCATGTTATGATAAAAGATTTATTGTCGCATTGCTCTATTCTCTGGCTTTTGCGTTTGAGTGTAAGATGATATTGCATTTGGACGTCTTCTTCCTCAGTCTGTTAGAAACCCGATGTTAATAACAAACCTCTTCTTTTCTCTTATATAAGTGTTCCACCTATTCACCCTTTACTACAGCTCACTGTCTGAAGTTTATATAAGACCTCACTCACCTATGCATTCCTGGCCTAGTTTTGGAGTTGGAATGATATTGTTTTGAGTTGGCTTCCATTCGATCACCCCATCTACAAACCACCGTGACATAAAACTGATGGGCGTCGGGCTCTGCTCCTGCTAGCAATCCAGGAGTGACTTTTGTCGCCAACATTTTTGGCGCCGTTGGCGGGGATGAAGTTGAATATTTTCCCCAGGATTGAACGACAACGATTAACTCATTCTGAAGGTGCATCAAATATCAGAATTATTAAGATTGTCGTTGTGCACCTAGCGACTCCACTGTGACGAATCTGCTGGGGAGAACCTGCTCTATCAATTGTGGCTTTCAGAAGCAGACACACACTGTCTCATCCATAGCTGCCCCTAGCTACATCTGAAACCAATCCATAGGTGGTTCTCAGAAAAGGAAAGGCCCCTAAAGAAGAAGCTTCCACTGCTGAAACAGGTAATCCACCATCTCCTTCTGTAAGAACTCCATTTTCTCCTCCTCAGTTTCTTAATAGACCTCCTTCAAAAGTTTCCCATTTCCTGAATTTTGGGAGTGTTCCTGCTGAGTTTTCCCCTCCTGGTCTGGGATTGGAGGGAGAAATCCTTGTCACTCACCTCTCCTCTGAAGTTGTACCTTGGCGTAGACCCACGACCACAGAAGATTTCCCCTCTCCTGCACAAGGAGGAGTGTTTGCACTCTTCTCGTCACTGTGTGAGCAAAAAGTGAGTGCTTACATGCCCATTTGGGCTCTGCTAGGCATGACAGCTGTGATGTAAAAGGTTAGAAAGAAAAAAATAAAGCTATTAACAAGAATTAAATAAAAACTAAATGAAACTATGAGCATGTAAAAGAAATGAAAAACAAATGTAGATGGACCATATCACCAATGTATAGCTTGATCTTATTGATGAAATCCAAAGACACACAATGGAGAAAGAGGACTTGGGTCCCTTCCCTCTCCAATGGAAGGCTCTTGAGGCCCTCAACTGATTGCTCTCCTTACAAATAAAAGGTGGAAATGTGGGTGAAAGAACTCCAAGCTTATTCACACAAGAGAGGGGTGAATAGCTTATGAAATGCAGCCTACAATGTGTGTTGCCAAAGAATGAGCCCTTAGCAATCTCAGCAGCATAACAATACAAAGAATTCCTTGAGAAAATAGTGGTCATTCATGGGTTTTTATAGCCAAGCATTGAGTCATTATGTGACCTCTTTTGAATGCGAAAAGGGGCTCTTTAGGGAACCATTAGGTCTTTGACCAGCCCCCCCACGCGGATTGAGCTCGGATTTGGTGTCAAATCGACTTGGGAGCTGATCCATTAGTGGTTGGGAGGCCGACCAATTTCATAAATGTGTCGTTTAGCAGGCGCGCGGGTTTTTCTCCCAACAGCCGCGCCTCGGGCACGCAGGCGTGCCTTGTACGTTGTTGTTACGCGTGCGCGCGCACGAAACCATGTTCTATAAAGGGCTTTTGAATTTTTGATCATTTGTATAGTTTTTGACCCTTTTTCAATGCTGAGGATTTAATCCTGTGCCATGAATGACTCCAGTCCTATGTTGACGATGCAGAGTTCTTGTCGCCCTGTGCGGACGAAATTTCAGTGATAATAGATGCCCCTTGATGGATGAGGTTAGGAGAAAAACGTATAGCCGAAATTCATCAATGTTTCTTTATGGAGAATGGTGTTGTAAGGGAGAGCCAGAATGAGACCGTGTAGAGCAATCCGTTGGAGAAGAAAGGAACCTGTAGTGCCCGACCTTCTACAAGGTGTGTATCAATAT